>QFEM01001381.1:0-16793 GCA_003316205.1 Boletus bicolor
GTTATTGGGAAATAACACATTTAGTGAAAAATGACCAAACATGCGGACAGTTTTTTGAGCCACTGTAGTCAATCACCCTGGTAATCAAAAGGTTATTAAAAATTGATGGGTCTTTGATGTCAAGTCTGACAGTCGGAAATGTGTATGATTAGTAGTGAAAGGTTTCTCTCAGGTCAAAGGATTAGATTATGATCAAATATTCTCACCAGTTGTGCAATTTGAAACGGTGCAATGTACATATGTTCACCCTAGTTGCCATTAATGGCTGGCATCTATTAGGACTTGATGTCTGATCTGCCTATCTATATGGCATTTTGGAAGAAGAACTCTATATGGAGTTTCCAGAAGGGTATGCCCCCTCTAATTTCAAAGGCAAAGTACTCAAACTCCTTCAAGCCATATACGGCCTTAAACAAGCCAGTATTACATGGTGGCATACACTTGACGCTTCCATGAAAGAATTAGGATTTGAACAGCTCAGAACCAATGCTGGTCTGTTTGTGTACAAGCGAGGAAATGACATAATACTCACTATAATCTATGTCAACAATGCAATCTTTTGCAGTCCCTCAAAGAGCTTGGTTAAAAGACTTAAAGCCACTTTTATGAAAAAGTGGGAATGTTGTGATCTCAGAGAACCATCTGAATTCCTCCAAATGAGTATCTGTCAAGAAGATCACCACATTATAATTGACCAGCGGAATTACCTTGACAAAGTGTTGGAACACTGTGGAATGATCAACACTAAGCCATTACACACACCTCTACCACAGGGATATTACCCAGTGAAGAATGATGGTCCCATGAACCCAAAGCTTCGCACTCGGTTCCAAACTATAATTGGATCATTATTATATCTCATGATTGGCACACAGCCTGATATTTCATATGCCATGACACAACTCGCCCATCAATCCACCAACCCATCAAATGAGCATCTCGAGAAAGCTCTATACATTTGCCGATACTTGGTCAGCACTAGTGATTATTTGCTAGTATATGATGGCAATTCTGGCAAAGGCATTATTGCCTGTACTGACTCTGACTGGGGTCAAGATAAAATTACTGGTCACTCGCAAACAGGTTATTACCTAAAATTAGCGAATGGAGTGTTTTTGTGGAATTCACATTTACAAAAAACCACAGCCCTCTCTTCTACTGAAGCAGAATATATGGCTTTGAGCAATTGTTCTCGCCAAGTCATATGGATTAAACAAATGTTCAAGGAAATCAGGTATAATCTAAAGCCCATTCCCATCTGTGGTGATAATCAAGGATCACTATTTATAGCTGAAAACCCTGTCACCAAAAAATGATCCAAGCACATTATGATTAAATATTATTTTGTTTATGATGCTGTGATGACCTTTAAACAGGTCAGTCTATTTTATATCCCCAGGAATGACAACCCTGCGAATATGTTCACCAAGAACCTCGGATATGTCAAATTTGAGAAATTTAGATCACAGTTAGGATTAGAGTTTCATAATCTCGCCTTTCCTATGGATTGAGCAATCGAATGTTTACAATATGTCTAGATTTACTATGGTATATCAGACAAGGGGGAGTGTTGAACATAGTAATACTCTATATGTACTGTAGCATAGTTCACACACTCATTGTACTTAGATACAACCTCAGCTGTGCTGAGTTACAATCAATCTTGATCTCAAACCAGCGCCCATTTTCATTAAGCCACTTACCCAAGGTATGTAAACCTGTGCATGGCTTTGCCATTATATGCCCCACTTCAACAATGACATCATCCAGCTTTCCTACTTGTTTGTGATGCAATTGTAATGAAGTTGATGCCATCACAATCCCTCCATGTCACCATGCACCTGAGGAGCATGATAGTAACAGGTGGAGCACAAATTGGCACAGTGTGGCTCAACCAAGTTGAAAGTGTGGACACAGCACCAGCACATTGGAGATTTGATTATAGCCATGACAGTGTGAAACTCCCCCCCCAGGTGCATGGGAAATCTTGCAACTCCTTGTTAGTTTTGCCTTCTACACTGGCAACCCTGATACACTATTTCTAAGATTTTTTCTGTTGGAACCTCCTCTCTCTATGATCCCATGAAATTTTTAATATTATTCTGGATCAAACAAAGACAAACACCCGCTCGACGCGTTGCTGGCGCCGAGTCCAACGCAGTCCACAATGTACTCCCCCAGTGCGTCAGCATTCCGCTCGCCGTCACCTTCATTCTCGCAGTCGTCGCTTAAGTACGACGATGACTCGTCCGAGTGTGAGCTTGGTTACGCCCCCACATCCGCCCTTGATGAGACCGCCGGGTCACCTGGGCCGTCCTCCACAGCGCCAACAGCAGAACAAGGCGTTGACACCGTGACGTGTCTCTGGGACGACTGTGGCATCGTATTTACTCACCTACCTACTCTCATTGAGCATATCCACTCCAGTAAGCGCTCTCTCTATCTCCCCGTGCCAATCGCCAATGATGGGTGACGTGCATATTACTAGACCACATTGGTGTTCACAAGTCAAACTACACTTGCGAATGGGCCACATGCAACCGCCGTGGACTTGCTCAGACCTCTCGTTTCGCACTCATCTCGCACATTCGTTCGCACACGGGAGAGAAGCCCTTTATATGCTCTCGACCAGGCAAGTCGGACCGTCCCTGATTGTGTCTTACCTATCATCTGACCTTGCATAGAGTGCGATAAATCCTTTACCCGCTCCGACGCCCTCGCAAAACACATGCGTCTCCAGCATAATATGCCTCCACCCCCATCCGGCCGAGGTGGATCCCGAAAACGCAAGCGCGGAGACTCGCCTCAGCGCAACACCCTAAATGCACCACCGACCGAACCACCCTCGGCCTTTAACACCTTCAAAGTCGAACCCCGATCACCCTCTGAGGCGGGTGCCCTGGGAACCGATTACTTTGAGAATGCCGCTCCCCAACAAGAAGAGCACGGCGGCGATGCGACGGAAGACGAGGAGGAGGAGGATGGTTTACCTCCACATCTTGTCCGGCTTATGGATCCCCAAACTGGACTCGTACTCGGCCGCTCGCCAGCGCTCGTGAAGTATGTGATCCAGAAAGCTAAATTGCGGTATGCAATGGAGACCCATGCTGCACTGATCGAGGAGCTCAGGTGAGTCGATATCTCGGCACCTTCGGGTATCAATGTGATGTATGTGCAGAGTGGTACGTGCCCAAGTAGGGGAAGAAAAGCTGAAGAAAGAGGCCATGCTGGACGACCTTATCAAGACCGTGTTTGGGTGGGTAGCAACGACAAGTAGCTGCGCGTCCTCGCTTAATTCCATTCCAGTGACGAAGTAGCGGCGCCTCTTGTGCTAACAACCGCAGCCGCTCAACACCCTCACGGGCACTCGCAACAGCAGGCGTACGTGCACCAATCTCATCCACCACATCACCAACACTACCACCAACACCATCCACCTCAATATGTATCAGCGCAATACCCTCATCCTCCATAGATGTACTTGTTTTCCCTGAATACCGCAGTGGTACTTCATCGTTGTCCGTCCGTTTGTTCTTCATTTAGGTGTGTGGTTGACAATGATGCCTCAAAAATCCAAGCCAGAGGCAAATTTTGGATACGGCCCCGTACCTTGGAAGGAACCTTGTGATCAAGCATACTAACCGCACAACGGAGCCTGATCGTGAGCGGACGACCACACAGCTTGGGACGACTTCCATTAGCTTGATTCATGACCCGCGAGACCCGTTGCTGACAGCATCTGTTGCAATTTGGCTATCTATAGCGCGAGCATGTGCAATACGTATGTATATGGTCAGCATCGGAACCTATACCACAACACCGTTGGCGTTGGCCCCCGTCTATTGGGAGACCGTTTCGTTACCTGCCACATCTATATATGCGATCGTCGTGACGATCGGAAGATTAGTTGTGGACCCTCGTACCGCAACGTTGGTACCAGAGAGGAGGAACGTGACCTGGCAAGACGGAGCGAAGGGAAGAAGCATCGGAATAACCCCAAACATGATGGGGGCTGCTGGCAAAGACCGGCATGCACGGGAAGACATCCCACGATACAACAGATATTGGCCTGTATGGCGCGGCGTCTGGCCTCGTAACCACGAAAAAAAAACGGGGTTGGTGGTTGGATCGGTCCCCCCACCTTTGCGAAACCTTTGAGAACGACTTTTGGCGAGAGGAACGATCAGGAGGATCAGGAACTACCGTAGGCGGTTTTTTTTTGTAAAGACGTGTGCGTGGCCGGTAAGGACAGGTTGGGAGGTACCGTGACAGGACGAAGCTCGATTCCCCTCGAAACATTCTGGTTGCTGATCCTAGGTGGTAATTCTCAGTCTCGACGCATGGATTGTCGACTCGGCCGTCTTGAACCATTTGGACTTATTTGGATCGCTCTCGGCTGACTTTTGGTCGATCAGAACCTCCACCGGAACGCATCAGATGAGCGGTAAAGTACTTGACATCTCATCGCGGACAGTGACGGGGACGTGAAGCATGATACTAATAGGAAGAAGTCGTGCAAAAGTCTACCAAGGACTACGTCCCCTATGTAATTGACCCGATCAACAACGACAACAAGGCAAGGGTTATCGGCTTATCTCCCCAAGTCTGGTGCTGACGGTTATCTCCTTGGATACACTCCATGGGACGTTTTCGACAATCGAGCGGCGTACACTTATTTCCTGTATTGGTAAACAACGGAAACGAGCGGTGGAACCTCTTTGAACCCTCTCCAAAACCACCACGATTGCGTCGGAGGCATACTGATTGGCTTTAGTTGGCTTGGCAGGGCGCGCCCCCCCTCCCCACGCAACGCGTTTTCTCAGCAGTTCGTTGTAGGACGCTAACATCCATTTCCAAGAGCCTGAGTTGCATACGGCCACAGCCCGCGATCGGGGCCGGTTCGTGTAAAATGTTCACGACGGCGTTTGTATAGTAAAAAAATGAATGCATTCCAATTTATCCATTTTCTTTGTCATTTCACAATCACGTATGTCGTCACCACGGAGGGAGAGCGGGCTCGGTTCCCCCTCCCGTCGTCGTTGTCGTCGTCGGTCGTCAGTGCACACGTACGCGCTGCATTCTCCACTATCATGGTCCGTTGGTGGATTGGACGTTCTTATCATTCACGTTATTGTCAAAAGGTGAGAACGTTCAACGCCCTCTAGTGACACAGACAGCTGTGCATACCCATTTCAGTCAAGATTGTTGGCCCGGCAGTGAGTTAGCCCCCTGCCCGCACCCGCACCCGACCGAGGACGAGATCAAATTCAAAACAAGTCCTTCAAGGTAGCAGCCATTGCGAGAACTTTTTCCCCGCGGTTCCCTTCCGCCAAGTGGGAAATTCACATGTTGTCGATCAAAAACCCAACGTCCTAACAAATCCACAACTTGTGACAAGCGTGGGCAAAAAAAAAAGCGCTTCCACAGCCAGTTCAGGGAGAGAGATCTACGATAGACATGGTGTGGGCAAAAAACACGACACATCGTTTTGGCCTTGTTCATAAAGTTCATTTGAAACGGTAGGTGACGTCCATACCCACACACACCCACACGTCGATGAGTATAGAGTTCGAGTTTTGAGCGTCGAACATGTGCTTCCCAAGGGAGCTGTAAAGTCTCGTCCTCCCCCTGCCCAAGTCCGCGGAACGTGAACAGCAATACCTCCGCGAGTGGTCCACAAACCCTGCGAACCCGGTCCAACCGGATCCAACGACGTTTCGGTGGCGTCCAACGATACTTGAGAAAGACATCAATATCTGTCCATGGATAACGCTCACGCCCCTTGTGAGCCTCGAGGCCAGGGCTGACATTCATCAAAACCGACCCTACGAGGACAGAGCCTCGTTGCGTTTCGCAAACAAAGCGTTATCATGATACATGACGCGGTTCGGAATGTGACGATTGTGACGTAGCTTAGGTCCATTGTGCGATGACCGTTTATATCCTTTGGGGCGACGAACCCGCGACGTTTTTCGTTTCACGTCGACGCTGCGGTTCGAGTGCGGGCGAAAGTGTATGGGCGTGTTAGCGTGCATTGGGCGATATCGTCGGATATTGAGATCGCATGTCGGACGAGTATTGCGGCATGGTTTTGCTTTTCGGTCGTCTCTGCGGCGAATTCCAGTGTGGAATGAATGACAGGCAATTGAGATGAAACAGGACGAGACCTACGAAGTCGAGTATCACATGCGTACGACGTCCTGTTTTCAAGTTTGGTCGAAAACGGCGCCTTGGTCGTCCATCGTTTTGCAAGCTACAGTGTATGGTGGGCTTTTCATATGCCCCTCCAGCGGCGATGCACAGTTTCAATGGTATCGTCTAGCACGTGTGCCGAGGGGATAGCGAAACCCATGAATGATAGAGTTGGCAGTCCGAAATCGAAAGATAAGATGAGTGTGAGCGTTCATACTTGGCAGGAAATATCAAGGAGGTGGCTCGAATAGTACTTTGCTTCAGTTACTGACGGTCTGTTCAGGCCGGCGGCTTCCGCCATCTGAGTACACTAGCGTGACACATGTCAAGTTGTTCCAGGAGTAAGGTCAAGTTATCCCAAAGTGCTTCACCTTCGATCAGATAATACGTACCATGGCTGAAACAATGTCGGGACCTCTCTCTCTGCGACGCTAGGATGTGCACGAGACGCTGTCACGCGTCCGAAAGAGGATCCATCACTCGGGTGCTGTATGTAACCACAACGGGGCGCGGAACATCATGATGGTAGTATTAGCGGGGAGGAATGGGTGGACTGGTCAGTCTTAAGTAGTCGGTTCGAGTCGAGGTTGCCACGGGCGACACAGCGTGACGACAACCCAAGGAGTGAAGAAGTCTTCCAGAAATCGAGGAGGGTGCAAGGACCTCCAGCGTGGCCGTCACATCGCCCGGGGATGATAAGTGCGACAAGATATAGACTGGACGGGTATCAGCGCTCAGCCACATATGCAGCTGATATGATCAGAGAAGACAGCCGCTTGGGACCAATCACATCACATCAAGTTCCCGTGTTTGTCAGTGCATCAAGATCAGGGATCTGCCCAAAAACGCTGTATCATACGTACGTACAACCCGCCAACAGTACGAGGCCACGTACCGTAGTCGACACTCGAACCTAGATTAGATGTGCGGCGCAAGTCGTCCTTTGACGCTTCCGTAAATGGACCTCCCCTGGAATGCAATCTTAATTCATATCTAACGATGGATTCGGATGAGTAGACGAACGGTGCTCCCGGAACACCCATAACCCGTGCGCAGCAAGACTGAATTGACGACTGTTCGATAGACAAGTTCTCCGGGCCAAGGACGCACTGGGTCACCTCGCGCGTCGATTGATGCGCCACACAACCTTGAGGCTTTGCAGTGCCGCGTTAGCCGGGGATTACCGATACACCCAGCCTGACCAAACACACGTACCAAAAGGTTTGGACCGCTTTCGCTTTGTTGAAGCCACTGCTTTGAGGCAGCGTTTATTATACCGGGCCGGATAAACCAAGTATGGTATTTTCTATTGTGAATGGGCGGGGCACGTTTCACGACGGTAATCGAAGCAAGACGTAACAAGGCTCTCGAATCGTCTCACACGAGGTAGGAAAGGAATGACGGTGAAGGGGTTGCGTATGTATTAGGTGTAGCAGGTGGACATGGATTTGAGTAATTGCCGGGGGCTATTCACTGAGATCCCAAGATCATAAGGATGTGGATTGCGAATCCAATGTTAGTCAGCTCGGACACGCGAGGTGGGGAGATGACTGATGAGGAAGGGTGGTTGCTTGGAGCAGACTGTGACGATCGGGTGGGTTTCGCCATGACGGGACGTGTCAAGAGGTTTACAATCTGCCGCTGGATCGCTCAGGTGACAGGGGGGTAGTGTCAAGGAGATAAGGAGAGCGTGGGTGAATATGAAGCGGAATGAGTTGAAGTCGCGCATTCCCAGCCGAGGAGTAAGCAGAATTGGGACGGGATGGACTCGATCGAGTTCCCGTTGATTTCAGGTAAGAAAGGGGTGCGAAGTGTATTAGTGACCTCCGCAGTCGTTGGGTTCGGCATCTTCTTTTGCAGAGCAGTACATTCGCTGCGGAAGGGCTCGATGCGAGGTTCGCGAGAACACGGTGTGAAACTCGTCGCTGCCTGATGCGAACATATGCGCGATTGGAATGGTATAGTGGCCATAATACAAGAATGGAGACGGATGCGAAGGCGACCGAGTTTGTATATGAACCCTGACGGAGAGTTGGGCTAACTTCTAAAGTGCGGTGGTTGTTAGTTCCTCGAGAGCGGAAGTGCTCAACGGGGATAACCGTTTACTCAATCACGCCTGTCATTCGGTACCGCCCTGAAAGGGTGAACTTTGATACTACGGTTGGAGCATGAATCAAGGTCCGTGGGTCCAAAGCACAAGTGGATTGCGAGACAGCGGACTGCGGAGACAAAATGTCACGATTGACCTTGATTGAGGGATGGCCGACAATTTAGCTCTCAACTGACCCTGATTCAGGAATGGATTGTGCGGGGGACTTGAGGTCACATGTGGGGTACACTGTACGTCCGATGCGGCGATGGGTAACGGGTAACCCTCCAAGTCTAGACTACGCAATGACCGAGTGCCGTGGACCCTCGACCCCTTTCCTGTCAAGAGAAAAAGTTCCATTATGAGATTGCATAGCCGAGAAGTCGCGATGACCGCTTGGCAATATATCCAAGGATGTGGAGGTTGGTAAGATACAACAAGTAAGAGGCTACATTGATATTGATCGCCGTGCTCAAACTCATCTGAGATCGATCCTCAGGGATTTTGGGTTGGGGAGAGAGCGACTTCGCGGGAACAGCACAACATATGAAACCGGAGTTTGAATTTGATTGAATAGGAGAAAGAGCTGAAATTGAAATTAGAGTGGCGGAATTAAGAGCTGGTCCGATGGAGGGAGGAGTGGAGTCGAACGTCGGGATGGTTGAGAGCGTCGCCGCGTCGGTGGTGGGGAGCGCGGTGGCAGGGCGGGTTGCCGGTATGCCGATATGTGTATGTTCGTATTTATGATGATCGGACCGTGATGAAGTAAACGTGGGAATATACTGATTGAGGAAGCGGAGTTGTGATTGGCCAGGGATGGGAGAGTGGAACCGCGTTGGGTTGAGCTAAATAGGCCACGAATGTGCTCTCGAGCTTCCTCTCCCCATCATCTATCATGGCCGCTACTTCACAGCCTATAGCATGCCACTCCTCTAATTCCCCTGATATACACATCCCACTCTCCACTCACTCCACTCAATTCCCTTCCTCCTACTTTCTCGGTTCTCCCCTCTCATGGCGCGCCGGGTCCTTCGGGAGCCGCTTCTACCCCGGCTGCTCCCCCGGTCAGCTCCTTGGCCCCCTCGAGTAAGCTTCCCCCCTCTCTTCTCCCTCCGCTCCCCTACATATCCTCCCCCAGTCCCAGCGATTTCAAGTGCGCTAAACTCTCCTCCTCCCTCGAGAGCGATCGCGGCTCCATCCTCAACGCCATCTCCACCTTTGACCGCGAGGACGAGCTCGTACGTCAACTGTGCTCCTTCTCTCTCCTCCCTCTCACTCCGTTTCATCCCAGTGTCGCAATTACTCCTGTTGCGGCCTCCAGATAGACGATCTCCACGCCCTCGTGCAGCATTTCGAGGAGGTCCATGTCGTCGTCGTCGATCAGTTCGGTCGCCCCCACCAACAGCTCCCCGTCGCAGCCTTTCCCGCAGCACGCCAACCTGTCCGTCCTCAGCCCCTCCCTTACGCCCTCGATCCAAACCAGCATCTCCCACCTCCCTACCACCACGGTGGTTTCGATCCTGATGATATGGAGCTCGACGTCGATCAATCAAGCTCTCCCTCTTCCGGTGGTCCAACCCCTCCCGACACTCCCCTCACAACTCCCCTTTCGTCACACCCCACCCACTCGTTTAACCATTTTGGTCAGTCAGCAAAAGATCCTTCGCCACCTTCGCCTGTTTCAGCATTCGACACAACGACAGTTCCGACGCGCTCCATCCACGGTCACTCAATCGCTGCCTTTCCCTCGTCCCGGAACAGCGTGCCTAATTTGTCAAAAAATCCCGAACCATTCAACGGCTATGCAGGTTATTCTGATTACTCGTCGTCTATGCCAGGCACCGTCCCTTCCCCACCAGCTACAGATGATGTTCAGGCTCCCGTCTCCCCTGTCAGCGAACCTAACAGCCCCTACGGCTGTCTCCCACCTGCCGTAGTCTTCTCCACAGCCAACACCCCCGCCAACACCCCCTCTACCTCCCGTGTACCCTCCCCCTCCAACTTCTCCCGCCAGTCCGCACACTCCACAGCAACTCAGTCCTCATCAGATTTCACCGGGTCCAAGACCTCGTCGTCGCAACAGAGTAGCTCCCGCGCTAGCACCACCCTCTCTCGTCCCGCATCCTCGTTGCTCTTGTCGAAACCGTTCCGTTGTCCAAAGCCCAATTGCAACAAGAGTTACAAGCAGGCAAATGGGCTCAAGTACCACATGACCCACGGAAGTTGCAACTTTGCACCACCCAAGGACCTCGAACAAGTTCAAGCATTACTCGCAAGCAAGCGTTCTGCGAGAGAAGCTGCGGGCGAGGACGACAACATGATCACCGAGGGCGAGTTGCGCGAGGTCGAGCGCGAGGCCGAGCGCCGGCTCCGTCCCTTTGCTTGCGGTGTCAGTGACTGTCAGCGACGATACAAGAACATGAACGGGCTTCGGTACCACTATCAGCACTCTGGCGACCACGGTGCAATAGGACTAGCTTTGCTCGCGAGCGGACAGCACGAATGCTTGCAACATGCTCACGGCAAGAGTTCGGCTGCTAGCTCACGGCAATCGACGCCATTAGCGAGCGGCCAAACGACCCCCGTAACCGGTCATTCGACTCCGACGTATGCTCAGCAATATCAACAACAGATGATGTACACTTCTGCGCAACAACAATATCTTCGGGCCCAACAACAGCAAACAATGCAAATGCACGTGCAAATGGCGTCGTATCCTCCTGTCGACACCACCTCTGTTCAGCGTTGATCCATTCCGGACACCGAGCGTGATACCCCCCTGTTCTCGTCAGACGTCCGGATGTGGTCCATGAAAAAGTAAAAATTATACATATTGGGCATCTTGGCTATTATCTGTCCCCTGGTCTCGCAACTGTTTTCTCACCGCTCCAGTTTTCATCCTTGTCGTCTACTGTACTCGGCCTCCAACATATCCCAGGTCGGCCCCTACCACGTGTTTTTCGGGTTCTTCAGGAGTGACTACCTTTCTTTTTTCTTCTTTGGCCACATCAATTCGTTGGCCTAGAAACCTTCGTTGCCGGACTGCCATGTCACTCCCTGGGATCACCATAGACGTAGAGATCGCCACGACCGAGGTTGCCTTGTCTCTTCCTTTTCGTTGATATTGTGCTAGGCCCAACCAGTTGTCTTAATCTTGTTCTCCTGCCCGTCTGATCCTCGCCCGTATACTTACAACACATCAGCCATATCTACCTCGTAACTGTATGTCACCTCGTATTCACGTTTTAACTGATCGCTGGACTGGAAGAGTGTTTGCATGGGACCCCCGACTGTCTCTTTGTACGAGGACTTTTTTTTTTTTTTGGTGATAATACATAGATGTGATAGTACTTGTTTCAAAGGTGATGCCACGGAAGTGGTCATGTGACCATTGGGATGATCGCTGAGGTGAGCTTCAGCTGGCCAGTTGTCTGTGCATTTGCCTTTGTCAGAAAAATGATGTGGTGATAGTTAGTTCATGTCTTGCTCAACCTTGTAGTGGCCCTAGTGGGATGTCATGGCCACCACTCTCCACTGGCAGAGTCCCATCCCTTCACTGCTTGACTGCAAGTTGTGATGTCAATCAGTTGTGAGTCAGTTGATAGCTTTTTATTTATTTATTTTTATTCTTCATGCTTTGTCTTGTACTAGGGTTGTGTCAGCCAACTACAAAACTTTACCCAGCCCCGGCAATGCGGCTTGCATGGGTTTCCAACTTTCAACTTGCCATACATTATGTGGTTCTGAATGTGGAAGAGCAAGTGCTTGGCACCAAATTGAGAGTGTTGACAAAAGTATACATGCCCCTATCACTAGCCCAAATATTGTGTTCTCCCCAAGGTCTGCACATTCTAATAACTTGTTCATTCATCACACATTTTTTTAATCCGCCATTTGAATGGCAATTTCTCGCCTCGAGCAGCGATTCGCCCCCCTGGTCATGGAACATCTCCAATCATCTCACCTTACAATGCTCCTGTATCTCGAAAAAGAATAAAATAAAATAACATTCGTCTCCTCATACACCGTCTGTGATGTACATCCCCACCCCACCCAGATACAGATACCACTTTTGCTGCTTACCTGCGACGCTTAAACCCCCTCCCCCCGCTAAAATCAACGCAAATATCTTGCGCTCCCAGATGCGTGCCACTCACGATCCTGGTCCGTCCTGAAGGGACACCCATCGACCGTCGATGTATCCCCACACGATTCCTTTGGGAAGGATGATGGTCTTGAGCGTCGGACAGGCCTTGTGCCATAACGTTGCGATCTCAGATTCGTCTTCGGACGATAACGAGCCAGGGGCCATGAACGTGAGATACCGGAGCGCCTTGAAATGGCTCAACGAGGGTGCTGTCTCGAGGAGCAATTCCTGCCGAGATGAAAAGAGATTGGGGGGGTTCCAGTAAGACGAGGTTAGCGAGATGATAAGAATGATAATAAAAACAAGGACGCGGTAGAGAGGGGGGGGACTTGCATGAGTAGAGTGTCGTACGAGGACGACGGCATGGAGGGCTTCGAGCATAGGAAGTCGGGTCGAGATCTCCGTGATGAGCGTTGCGGGTGGTCCGATGTCAAACGACATCACGGTGAGCCGCCTCAACGGGCGGGTCGAGAGGAGCAATGCGTCGAGCGACGACGTCGCGTCCCCGGGGTACAGTGACATGGAGACGCTCTCGATCGGGCGACCGCGGACAAAGTCGGCGGTGACGCGTGGAGAGGAGAGGACGGTGCGAAAGTGTTTGAGGCGGGGGAGAGCTTGTGGCGGGAGCGGGAAGGTGTGGATGGGGTTGAAGCCGCGCAGACAGACCTCGACGAGGTCGCGCTGCGTCTCGAAGAATCGGACGAGGAGGGGTTCGCAGCACATCGAGGTGGTGAATACGCGGAGCGAGAAAGTGCATCCTTGCAGGATCCATGCGAGATTGGACGGGTTGTCGGTGGCGGAGAATTCGAGGCCGAGATAGGAGAGGTGGTCGAGTCGCTGTAGGGTGCGATGGAGGAGGCGGAGAAAGTTTCCTGTGAGGATGTTCTCGTTCCATTCCAGGTCGAATCGGCGGACGAGCGGGGGATAGAGGTCGTTTCGAGCGAGTGTTTTGACGAGGCGCAGGGCGGGCTTTGGGGGGATGTCGATGAGCGCACGATACAGTATGCGAGCGGCGGTCTGGTGGAGGAGAGAGTTGGTTGTGAGTATCGGAACGAGATCACCCCGCGAGATGTGTCCGAGAACGAGCTCGAGCGTCTCTGGGGGTAGCATATTGTTTTGCAAGGATGAGATGCAGCGACACCGGACTTTGCCTTTTCATCACGGAATCATTACAGTAATATGCGTCTTGTATTATTTAGTAACCATCTAATGTCTATGCATGAAAAACGTCTTGTACTCTATTGCACTTTGGCCGTCTTATCTGCCTTAACGGATCCCTCGGCGATAGCCTCAGCACGCTGACCCTCTGCCTCGATCTCAGCCATGAGTTGACGCTCGGCAATCTCCTGCTCAGCCTTGCTCTTGCCCTTCATCGCAGCCTTGCTCGCATCGATACGCTTACGGTATTCGCGGTACTTGTCATCCGTGCCAAACAAGCGATCGCACCACCGGAAAGAAGTGGAGTAGTTGTTGGTGAATGCCATGTGGTGGAAATCGTGGTGCTCGGCACCCGACCAAAAAGGAACGAAGTGCTGCAGCGACCAGGGGAAGTCTGGGGGTACAAAAGTAAGGCAATGATTCTCGGACAAGTCAGATGACACGAACCATAACCGCTGTGTGCGTCAATCGCCTGGAACAGACGGAGCGTGATCCAAACATAGACAGTGAAGATATGGAGATTGCGGGTGAAGTAGCAGTAGAGGATAGGACCAGCGATCGTACCAGTACCGAGAATGAATACCTCGGCAGGGTGGGCGTACTCGGCGGCAAGACCAAAAGGAGCTGAATACTTGTGGTGAAGCTTGTGAATGTATTTGTACAATACTCCCCAATGAAGGGCTTGGTGAGCTAAATCAAGGTTGTCAGAAGAATGGCGACCACGGGAAACATCGTTTATTCATACCAAAGTAGTGGAACATATCTTCAAACACGAAGAAAATTGCGACTTGCGGGAGCATGGTCTGCCAGGACGGGAAGGGTACTTGGTAGGTTTGCATACCCAACATTTCCGCCATAGGGTGGAACAACCAGATCTAGAAGCACCATTCAGTGACTGTGAGAGTTGTCGTTGTCGCGGAAATGACTGACAGCGGGTAACTCAATGGTGAAATGGGAGAAAAGAACCTGCTTGGTACACTCCCATTGCTCTTGAGCGGTAGGAACTTTGTTCGGCTGGAGTTTCCACCTCTGGAAATATGGAATAGCGTCGATGATGATCCAAGGAACACAACGTCCAAAGTATACAATCTTGACGTGAATTGACATCAGAAGACTCATCACCTAGCACTGGGTGTGCTACTTACTTCGTGTAACAAGAAACTCATAAGACCGGTAGCAATGACCGGGTTATCGATCCGAATATACCATGAAGCCCAGAGTTGCTCCAACCAGCTAAGTTTGGATAGGTCGACATGGGCATAAAGCTGCTGAGCAGTGTGGTGAGCTGCTGCAACTGCCGTCGCGTTAAAGACCATGATGAGGGAATGGAGAGAAACAGAGCGAATAATGACAGGACTGTCCCTTTTTAAACTAAAAAATGGATTACACACGATTGATGATGGCGTGACCGAACAGCCAATCAGAGTAGATTATGTCACCGCCTCTTCCACCGTCTCAAAATAGAGCTGCACATTGCAGAGTGCTCTATTCTTGTGTCGCTGGAAGAAAGAACGACTCGACACTTCAGTCTCTTACCAAGTCAATCCTGCGGGCAGGCAGAAGTCCGTCCCTGAATCCGTGGAACAGTGCCGCCTGTTACCAAACCACAAGCCGACAACGATCAATCCGCGGCTGTGAGTACATCACAATGGCTGTATATTTCAAACTTAAGATGGCCCCATGAGAAAGTTTGGCGTCGAGTAACACCAAATCGTAACTCATTCACCACGGCAGCTTCCCTTGTCATCAAACTACCTCTGAATGCTGGAGATTTAATTTCACTGGCTGTATGATGGAGCAAAGAAACTGTTGCATCAGCTTATCGTCCAGTTCGAGGCCCAGAATCGGACCGGCCGGAAGGAGATACGGTCCACTGGGAGCGATTCTGATACAAAAGCTAACTCGCATGCACCCGGAAAACACGGATCCATACCATGGGCTGGTTCGTTCGGAAAGAATATCAGTGGTATGTAGATATCGAGCATGGCGTGCTCACAGCTTGTCATCAGTTCTCGTATTGCAGGTTGTATCGCGTCCCTTGAACTTGACAGGGAAACTGACACTCCAGTGCCCCCAGAAATACATGTGCTGCAACCATTCCGTCGTCAAAGTCCCAATGTCTTTCGGCGTAGTTCAGCTTATGTGTCTACTCGTACCCAGCGAGAATGAGTAAATTCATACGCGGCCTGTGATGATCTCATCATCTCGCTCGCACTTATGACGTCGTAGCATTCCAGCACCGTGAGCATGATCGAGCGGCTGGCAGTCCCTGGCATCTAAATAGCAGGTCCCGCCCTACCTTCTCCCCCCCAGAAACTCACGCTGCACCTTCCCTCCATCTTACCATCTTCTATTATCCCCTGCCTCTATTCGTCTTTCGATATGGTCTTGTTGATCAAGAACAAACACGCCTCTTTCGAGGATTTCGCTCGTTTATCTGATTCACCCGCTGGCGACACCCCCAGGAGGCGGCTCGCCAAGTTCAGCATGCAGAGCCTGAGGAACGCTGGCGTCCCAAAGGCAAAGTCCATGGTATGCATAGCTGAATGATCTCACACCAGGTCACCTGACGAACCCACTGCACTGTAGCCTCACATTAGCCTCTCGACAGAAGGAGGGTCGCTCAAAGCACACTGCGCGGCCGTGCTGAACGCCGACCTTCAAAAACTGAAGCCGAGAGAACTCATCGTTCGAAAGGTCAAGTCGGCGAAGGAAGACCTTAGGCAACTTTTCGACAACGCGTCCGCGAAGCAACGTGTCGGGCCCGCCAATCGGCCCAGCGATTCGATTTCTATAGAGCTCGCTTGTTCGAAGACAGCTTCCAATGTCGGCATTCCCAGCTCCCAGGATTCCTCGGCTTCACTGGCCATTTCCGACCCTGCCCCTTTAGACGAACAGGGGGACGAGGACGATCATTTCCGCTGCCTGACTGTTGTTGCCCAAAGTTGGTTGGACTCCGAACGACTATTTTCCCGACGTCGTGCGCTCTTCGACCAACATGTCGAGGAGGCGAGGCGTGACTTCTGCCAGGCTCTTGTTCAATCGTTTTCGGATCACTTTCCTGCTGCTTCCCCGCTGCAAATACCTCAATCTTCCGACAATCTCGTCGATTTATCCTCGATCCATGTCATCTCTTCTTCGCTGGTGTCCTCCCCAGCACCGTCCGCAACCACCTTGGCGAATCAAACAATCAGCACAGTCCACCTG
>QFEM01001384.1:0-17802 GCA_003316205.1 Boletus bicolor
CCTCCTCGTCGACATGTTCGGCCTATTCTCCACAGCGCGGTCGTTCTCGACGTCGGCCGTAGCTAACTTTCCGAAGTTAAAGACACACAGCGGTGCCAAAAAGAGATGGTGCGCCATCGCTAGCGGAAAATTCAAACGAGTCGGCATTTCGTGTCCGAATGTAACTCGATCGACTGACCAGTATTTACCCTGCCAGGCCCATGCCAATCATTCGCACAAGAATGTATCAAAGAGACCCGCACGGAAAAACAATCTCGCTCAAACGGCGTACTCTAGTCAATCGCAGACAACCACCCTGAAAAAGTTGCTTCCGTATGCTTGAGCAACTCAAGGTCAGTCATTC
This sequence comes from Boletus bicolor, assembly GCA_003316205.1. Lineage (NCBI taxonomy): Eukaryota > Fungi > Basidiomycota > Agaricomycetes > Boletales > Boletaceae > Boletus > Boletus bicolor. Next base: position 344 of record QFEM01001384.1, read on the forward strand.
TACTGTATCGTGTCATTGAAATTTCTTGATCTCCGTATCAGACTCTCCATGGTATCCTGCATGTATCCTACAGCTAGAAGCAACCCCCTCCATACCGCAACCGAAAGGTCTACATTTAGGATTAATTGCGCTCTTCTATCCCTGCCTCATCTATCACATCGCTCTTTGCGTGTTCTACTGCCTCAACGGGCTTCTTCGCACCACCTCCACCAAAGAATTCGCGAATGCTCCGCTGTTTGGGGTCATGCTCGACGATCCCCTTCTGACGTTTCTTGAGGACAATTGTTAAGAAAAGTTAACAGCGTTGTGAAGATGCTGACTCACAACGTTAAGGATGTGCTCGTGTCGGTTCACGTCAGTAACCGTGACAATTAAGGGGGGTGGATTCTCGAGCTTATTGGTCGTTTGTGGTACGTGCGCGCCAGGCTGCATACACTTGGTTGAATGCACTAGTCCAAGGTGACTAAACTCTACCTTGACTTGCACAGCGACTCTGGTCCAAGCGGTATTCAGTAAGCCTCTGTAGTCCTTGGTCGCTGCACCGCCGTCATTCCGCTTCAGCAGAGCAGGTATAGATTCACTGATGCAGAGACCATGGCTAACCACCGCAACGTGCACGTCTTCGATATCCGACGAAATCGCACGAGAGAGGTAGGATTTCAACACAAGATCGTCAATGGCACGTTCCGCCCGTGCGGCAACGTCATCTAAACTCTCTCCGTTGGGAAATCTCTCATTCCGGTTGAATAAGATTGGGTATTGACCGTCCCTGAAATGATCATCGAGCGATTTATCGGCAATCCGACGCATTAGCCACGGATGGCCCTCGGCGTCACCAAAATTTTGTTCTCGAAAGTCACGATCCACTTTGAAGGATGGCTTTGGATCGGGTTGACTGTTGAGGAGAGCCACGGCCGTTGCATGGGCACGCTTGAGGTCTGAAGTGATGATCGCATCGAGACGGACTCTGGCATAAGATTCACCAAGCGCTTTGGCTTGCTGTAGATGCAGCGATATGGAATGAGCGGGAAGAGTAAATCGATTGTGCTCACTCGTACTCCTGATGGTTGGATTGGTCATTTGCAGGCATTTCGTGGGTGTCACTCACCGAGTTCGCTGAGCTCCGCATCCCTATGACCTGCCCAGAACGATTTCTGCGCACGAGGCTGAGCGTCGAGTATGGCGAGGTGTAATGCCACTCACGAGGTTATCGAGAGATTCTCCATGCCTGATCTGACGTCGAGCTCGATAACATGTCGGCGAACAGATGGCGATTTGGATGTACTTACAAACGACACGATGAGCATTGCAGAGAAGACACCCGAATGTGGTCGATTGTCCCGGAGATTCTCTCAGCCTGGCACAGCAAGCGCTTGCGCGTCCCCGGGTTTATAATCCTCGCCTTTGCGCTTGTCTTCTTACTTTCATCATCTCCGTAATGTCATTCAACACCGACGCCGAACAGCTCCTGTCCATCGGACAGCAATGCTCCGAATCTTCGTGTCTGCTCGTCGACTTCCTTCCGTTCAAGTGCCAGCACTGTTCGAAGAGTTTCTGTGGAGACCACTTTCTCGTCGCAGCGCATCACTGTCCACAATACGACGAAAGCAAGCATAATCGCGTTGCTCCCAGTTGTGAGTCGCTCGATCTACCGTTTCTTCACCTCCTCACGTACATCTTAGGCCCGCTATGCAATACCCCAGTCGCTATACCCCCTGGAGAGGATCCTAACATCCGCATGGAACGTCATATCAGTACAGAGTGTAGTGTCATGACGGGGAAATCTGGCAGGACTAGGTCTCAGCCTGTGTGTGCCCGAGGAAAATGTGGAAAGGTTCTCTATGCGCCGATCGCTTGTACGGTGCGTCCCGCTCCGCTTTTCAGCCGAGTACATCCTGACGTGGGCTGCAGGCCTGCAAGAAACAGTATTGTCCCCAGCATCGCTTCCCGAAGGACCATAGCTGCTCGAGCCTTGCGTCGAGCGCAGCTTCCTCTTTCAAACCGCACAACACGTCTTCATCGGCCAGTTTCAAGCTCTCCGTGAAGACTTCCACTTCGCAGACGTCGAATGCATCCAGTTCTCGTGCCCGTCCTCTGCCTTCATTGTCCGGAGCTTCGACCTCCTCGAATATCGCTGCCTTGAGCAAACCCTTCTCGAAGACCGACCGGTGAGACGCGTCTCGGCCTTCTCGCTCAGTAAACACTCATAACCCGTTAGCGCTCTTTCTTCTCCATCCAAACCTACATCACCGTCATCGTCAACTGTGGAACCGAAACCATCACCCATCGAATGTCGAACGCCTTCCAACTCGCACATCTCGAAAATATTGGATCCTTTGTCATTCGTTCCCCCATCTATTTTCGCTACGGCATAATGTACTCTGCTATGTCAACACATCGTTAGTCGTGCGAAGGCGGAAAGAGAGAGCAGGAGGAAGGCGATGTTGGAACGAGCGAAGAAGGGGGTACGTTTGGAATTCACGTAGTATTACCGCAAAAGTGCTGACGCAACCGCAGCTCCTGACAGAGCAGGAGAAGTTGCTATTGGCAGAGGAGGAGGCTCAGCGTGCCAAGGAGGTGTCGTCAAAGACGGATAAGGATTGCATCGTTATGTAGTTTATGCCAATACCTTAATCCATGCCTAATAGTACTGTCACGTGATCGAATCATAGCAACTCGGCGCTACAACTTCGTCGAGCAATTACTTGCATGATGTCGGATTCAGAAAACGAGGCGACCGTGCTCGGAAAGCGGGAACGGGACCAGCAGACCGGTACACCTGCTGCAGGTGCATCTGCGTATGACGACCAAAGTGACGAGGACATCGGGCCAATGCCCATGCCGTCAAACGCAAACGGAACTGTAAAGAAGAAACGAAAAGGTGAGTAGATCATGTCTACTCTTGCCCTGGATGCATTCCTGAGCCTATTCTCCAGTCCTTCCACACGAAAAACTATACCTCGAGCATCTTCCAAATGCAGACCAATATTACCAGTCTTTCATGCACCGGGACGCGCTGAATTTCTGCGTCATGACAAAGTGCGTCTTGGGAACGCGCAACTCACAGAGTGCGCTCACTCTTGCTGCAGGACGGATTTCCTTATCACCACATCCACTGACGGTCACTTGAAGTTGTGGAAGAAACAAGAAACGGGGATTGAGTTCGTAAAGCACTTCCGAGCGCACGCATCACCAATTGTAGGTGTCTCAGTGAGCGCGGATGGCCAGTTGTTCGCCAGTATCTCCGAGGATGGGTCGGTAAAGGTATTCGATGTCGTGAACTTTGGTACGCGTGGTTCGATTGAATATAGGTATTTGCACTGACACTAACTGGAAAAGACATGATAAACATGCTCAAGCTTGGCTTCGTGCCACATGCATGCTGCTGGGTGCACAGGCGTGGTCAAGCTCAAGGGCTGCTAGCAGTGTGAGCCTTTGGGGTGTTCTCCCGTGTCGTCATATTGCTTACTCCTTGGGCGCAGCTCAGAGCAAACCACTGGTATTATTAGGATATACGATGGCAGAGGGGATGACAAACCCCTTGCCTCGATCGACAAATTGCACCGTTCACCAGTTCATTTAATGGCCGTGTGTCTTGTTCTGTCGAATCCTGGCCAAAATACTCAAAACTTTTCAGTACAGCGACCGGTATGACACGGTTATCTCTGCAGATGAAAATGGATTCGTTGAGTTTTGGCAACCCATCGAGCCCTTTGAGCTGCCAAACAATGTCCCAGGCATATGGTCATTCAAGAGTTCGACTGATCTATATGAATTCAAAAAGGTATGTCTACGCTCAATAACAGGAAAAAGCTTGACAACTCACACTCCCTAGGCGAAATCAATTCCCACATGCATTACCCTCTCCCCCGACTCCAATTCGTTTGTGACGTTCTCTCTGCCCGACCGGCAGGTCCGCATATTTTCATTCCTGTCCGGGAAGCTAACCCGAAAATATGACGAATCCCTTACCGCGATCCAAGAAATGCAGCAAGCAGGGACGGCCGTATACAAGGTCGAGGACATGGAATTCGGTCGACGCCTTGCAGTAGAACGTGAACTCGAGATGCCCGGTCCGGACGGACGGATACCAGGGATGTGGAGCAATGTTATATGGGATGAAAGCGGGGCGTTTGTCGTCTACCCGACCTTGCTTGGTATTAAAGGTTAGTCTCTATCGCTTCCCAGTCCCCAGTGCTTAGCGTTCTCGTCTAGTGGTGAACACGGTGACGAATCGTGTAGTCAGATTGTTGGGGAAGGACGAGGCTGTCCGATGGATGAACCTCTCCCTATATCAAGGAGCACCTGCTAAGAGGGGTCTTACAACGTTGGCCATGGCTGCATCCGCAAATCCCATCCTAGCCAATAAAGCCAATCGTGATCCAACTCTCTTCTGTACAGGCTACAAACGCCAGAGGTTCTATCTATTCACACGCTCAGAACCAGAGTATGTTGAAAGAATGTCATCCATTGGTGATCAAAATTGACAACTCTCTTCAGGGATAGCAAACTTAACGATCGAGATGTCTTCAATGAAAAACCTACTCGCGAAGAACAGTCTATCGCAACTGCTACGATAGTCAGCAAAGGTGGTCCATCCCCGCTCGCCAACTCTGCCGTCATGCACACGTCGATGGGAGATATCCACATCCGGCTGTTCCCCAACCAATCGCCGAAGGCAGTTGAGAACTTTGTGGGCCACGCAAGAAGTGGGTATTTCGAGGGTATTATATTCCATCGTGTCATTGCAAAGTTCATGATCCAAACGGGGGACCCACTCGGGGATGGAACTGGAGGCACGTCCATCTGGGGGGGAGAGTTTGAGGATGAATTCTCGGACGAGCTCAAACACGATCGGTACGCTAGCGACGCGTATATGAGAGGAGCCATTTGCTAACACCACATCCAGTCCCTATACCGTCAGCATGGCTAATGCAGGTCCGGGGACGAACGGTTCACAGTTCTTCATTACCACGACGGCTACGCCGTGGCTGGACAAGAAACATACAATATTTGGACGTGTCTTTTCTGGACTCGAGGTCGTTCACGCGATTGAAAACGTCAAGGTAAACAAGGTAGATAAGCCATTTGAAGATATCAAAATTATAAACGTGGATGTAGAGTAGTACTCCTTTGCTTTGAGTTGTATTTCATAATGCGACCCTGTCTAGGGTTTCTGTGCGATGGGTGACAAAAACGCGCGTTCCTATACGCTCGAGGCGAGAAGTAAACTTGACTTTGAGCTTCTCGATTACTGTACCTGGTGACAATTCTGCGTAATTGCTGACGAGGGCCTGTGGGCAGGAAAACTTCAACAGCACATGTTCCTTCCCAAGACCCAAGGTAGAATCCGAGGGTGTTATCCCTTTGAAAGAGACCGTATAAATGTCCAGTGTCCCTCCTAGAAACGATGTCTGCGCCGAAAATGCAGGAAAATATGCAACAGGGTAGTCGATCATGACCGCCGCAAGTGGTATTAGGATCTCTTCAGTGAAGGCATCGGACAAGGAGAGAGATAACACATCAGGGGACTCTGCCATCAGGAATCTCGCGTCACGAAGAGCCTCCCGGAGCCTATCAGAAGGTTCTCTCGTCTGAGACACGATTAGGAACACAACGTCCTGCAAAGACGGCAACCCCTGCTTACCACCGAAAAGCACCTATCCAGTTTGACGAAGACACACTCCCCGGCTCCGCCGAGAAGGGCAGTGATCTTCTCTTGCAGGAGGGGAACGTGAACCAAGAATGATTGCATTGTAGGGGTATGATGCCAAATCATGACATGTTTGAATACTGTGTTCTACAGTAGCTCTGATCGTCATACGGTGGGGAGAGACGGTAAATGGCAAGCATCGCTAGCGCACCTTTCCGCGGAGGGCCTTCAAAAGAGTAGTAAAGGTCTGCATCGGAGTCGGTGGGCAAACCGCATCGACCAAGTAACCTGTGCTGTCGGTTCCATCACCGAGGATCATGGTAGGGTTCCAAGCAAACAACGTCCAGTGATACTAACCGGACACCATGAGCAACCAAGGAGGTATCGATAGCGAATTGAAGTAGTTTGGTACGAGTCGATCGGTGCAGCTCCTTTATGTTCCTGATTTCCTCCAACACCAGAGCGACTGATGCTCCGAACGTCGTCGAGTTGGAATTGTTCATGTGCCCGTGCCGACAATGCGTCTAACTTACTTCGCGGTGACGGGGGTTTGAACTGACCACATTGCCCACGCCCTTGACCAGAGGCACCGTGTGGAAACCACTCATTGCGAAGACGAGGAGGCGAATCATGCCGAGTGTCTCAACTTGCCTGGAAAGAACGCAATCGGATGAAGTTCGGTGCACTAGACGATAGATACTCAACACATGATGTACGTATGTGACACCAAAAGAAAAAGAAACGCTGTCGCTACTCATGCACCAGGTGCTCTGTACTTTAATTTCTCTAATTCCGATACATCTTCGTCCGCCTTTCTTATCCATCCATGGACTGCATAGACGACATATGTCAGCAACGCGGGGATACACCACCACGCGGTCGTCTGCCATGCCCGGCCTGAATACACAGAGAGTAGTGGTGCAGCAGCTGACCACGCAAACGTTTCCAGGAACCCGATCGCCCGGATCACTCGGCCGGCGATGACAACGTTCCAAGGGTGTACAATCAGACTAAGGTTGACGTGAACGAGAATGGCGACATAGGCAAGAATGCCACTCATGTCCAGCGGGGCATTGGCTCGACCAGCCCCGAGAGGCGGAGGGAAGATCGCGAAGAGTGGGGTTGTTCGATCTGAGAGCATGTATATGACATAACTACGGCAGCAAGGTTCAGAAAGAAAGGCCTAGTACTAGTAGGGCCGAAACGACGCACAGTATACATGACAGCCCGAGCATTAGTTGTAAAGCGATTCGGTTCTGCTTGTTCGACGAAATGTTCTGTTCCTTGATGTGGTCCACCATCTCTGCCTGTTCTGTGAGTTGGTAAGCACGCGTGGTTAGCACATTCGCTATGGTGAAGAACTGTTACCTTGTTCATCGAGCACCCCTCTGCCATTGACATGGTTCTCTGACTCAAAGGTGAAAGGGTTTCGCTTGCGGATTGCCTGCATAGCTGGGGGCGGTCGCGGATGATAGAGGACTTGGGACTTCAAAGTTTCAAGCTTCAGACTGCGGTTGCGGGTTTGAATGAATCTTTTTGTAGGTGGACTCGGCGTGCTCAGCGGTGTTTGCCGCGGTCGACGGCAAAAAGCATGTTGGAGCAGAGTGCTGAGGCGCTGATCCCGGTGCGAGGGTGTTGCACTTGTTTGCGTGTTATCAACCGTAATCTTCCTATCCAGTACATAAAATCGAGCATCGCTTTCGACAGGGGTAAATTATCCGAATGCGGTTCATGGTTGGGATCGATCTTTGAATTCGAACGTCCACAATGGCTACGGGAAACCCTCTAGAAATTGTCCCCGGCCAGTTCGACGACGCGTTAGAAGATGCAGAGCAACATGATCCAAGACAGGGTGGCCATTACATCGACGATGACCAATTGCTCGAGTGGTCAGAGCCCAGCGAGGACGAGGACGCTGACATTGACCAACTAAGCGGAGATGACTTCGAGGACGACAGAGTAGAAGACGAAGATTGGGAGATCGCAGAACGAGGTGATTCTGTTCTCGATCGTCCGTCCGTCCGTCCTGATGTGCGAATGGCGTATTCAGATTTCACAAAACAGTACAACCGTCTTCGTCAGCACGTCGCTGTTCGTAGCGGGAACGTCCAAGGCGCCGCCTCCTCCACCAACCAGAACGCTTCCGTAGCGCCGCTCCCTGCAGTCAATCATCCCCGCAATCCGATCGTCCATGTGCATGTCAAGGACAAGACCACCACCCAACTGGCGGCACTGTCGAAGTACTCCTCAAGGATTTCCAAGATCGACCAGCCATACGCGATGGGCGTTGGTGTCAACCGAAAGGGCCCAAGCTCGTATGCAAACGCCAAGGACAAATCAGATCGAGCCACTTCCGAACAGGTACTTGATCCTCGGACCAGAGTCATACTGTTCAAGATGATTGGTCGTGGACTGATTCAAGAAGTCAACGGATGCATCAGCACAGGGAAAGAGGTGCGTGACGCAACCCTTTCATTTTCGGTCGTCTTACGTCCAGCCAGGCAAACGTATACCACGCACTCACCCCGGACTCTGCTCACTTGGCGCTTAAAATCTATAAGACATCCATCCTTATTTTCAAAGATCGTGACCGTTATGTCACAGGCGAATATAGATTTAGGAGAGGGTACAGCAGACACAACCCTCGCAAGATGGTACGGCTATGGGCGGAGAAGGAAATGCGTAATCTGAAGCGCCTAGTCACTGCTGGGATATATTGTCCAGAACCCATCGAGGTTCGAGAGAACGTCCTTGTGATGAAGCTCCTGGGCGACCAAGGGGGGTGGTATGTACTACTTGCAAATTGCGCGTCACCGCAAAATTATTGACGCTATTTCAGGGCTTCGCCACGACTGAAAGATGCGAAGATATCGGCGTCAGAATATCCTTCATTATACCAGGAGTTAGTGCTCAACATACGACGATTGTATCATCGGTGCAAGCTCGTGCACGCCGATCTATCCGAATACAATATCCTCTATCACAATGCTCACCTATATATCATCGACGTCTCTCAAAGCGTCGAACACGACCACCCGCATGCATTCGATTTCCTTCGGAGTGACATCAAGAACGTCGAGGAGTTCTTTGGGCGCTTTGGGGTCAGGTGTCTTGGGCTCAGACGGTGTTTCGAGTTCATTATCAGGGACCGATTGGAAGAAAGCGGGGCACAGGAGCACGACAGCGAAGTTTTGCAACGGTGGATCACGGAAGCAAGTGAATCCGCAGAACACCTCCCTCAGGATTTTGCAGAGGTCGACAGGACAAGAAATGCCCATAGTCAAACAGCTCACGAAGACAATGTGTTCTTGCGGTCTTACATTCCACGGACACTAAACGAGGTCTATGACCCGGAACGCGACATCAATGTCCTCAAAGGGGGGGAGGGCAGGCAGCTGATATACGCTAACACTATTGGCTTGGTTGATTCGTCTGCGGCGAGTGCCAAAGAACATCACGTGCATCTCGACGGAGGCGAGTCGTCAGAGAGCGGTGACTCCGAGAGCACGGGCGGTGAGGAGGCCGAAGAAGAGAAAGAGGGGCCGGAGCGGAGAGCACCCCGGGGCCATCGGAACGAAGATCGGGAAGCCAAGAAGGTATGTGCTCCGCCAAGTTGATGGCAGACGGCTGAGCACTCGTGTCCAGGAACGCAAGAAGGCGGTCAAGGCGGAAGCACGGGAAAAGCGGAAAACCAAGATGCCCAAAGTGGAAAAAAAGCGCAGGATCAAAAATTCTCGTCCTTGACATAAAACGACAGCCGTGTGAAGCGGTCCACATGTATCGGGTATGCGGTACATTTTGGCCAAAGTCATACACTACATGTACTACTCTCGAGTCGGATCCGAATTTATAAACCCTTGGTAACCCGTGTCTATGAATCCGTCACGCAACCATGGCTGGCATCTGTCACCGTTTTGACATATTTGTACAGGGTACCCTGGGTCACCTTGAGAGGTGGGGCTTTCCATGCCTTTCTACGCCGCTCCATCTCCGCGGGGGAGACCTCGAGTTCGATGGTATTCAACACTGCGTCAACCGAAATCGTGTCGCCGTCTTCCACGAGAGCAATTGGACCACCGTCCTGCGCCTCGGGCACGACATGGCCGATGCAGAAACCGTGCGATCTGCATGCAACCCCGGATCAGCTTTGCTACAATGTTATATATATCCTGATACTTACCCTCCGCTAAAGCGGCCATCAGTCAGGCACGCAACGTCGTGGCCCAGACCTGCACCCATGATTAAGCTGGTGGGCTTGAGCATCTCCCGCATGCCTGGACCCCCTTTGGGACCGAGATATCGGAGGACGACAACTGTCTTTTCGCCCCGCCGGATGGAGCCAGTTTCGACGGCAGTGATGAACTCCTCCTCGGCGTCAAACGTCCGTGCTTTCCCGGTGAAGTTCAATCCTTCCTTTCCTGTAATTTTGGCGACTGCACCGCCAGGAGCCAGATTGCCGCGCAAAATCCTAGCATTCCGCATTCCATAATCAGACCCAACACACAGTGAGATGGTCTCACCGAATGTGTCCAGTCGGTTTGAGGGGATTCTCGAGTGGGCGAATGATGTCTTGGTTGGCAGAAAGTTCGCCATGCTTGTGAACCCAGCGCTCCAGGTTTTCTCCGAGAGTTTTTCCCGTGACAGTCAAGATGTTTCCGTCAATGTATTTGTTCTTCAACAGGTAATGAAGAACCTCTTGGGTACAATTTCAGTGTCTTCCCAAAATAAGAAAGAAAGAAAGGATGCGTACTAGGCACACCACCAATTTTGCTAAGATCCTCCATCACATATTTACCGCTTGGCTTAAGATTAGCCAGGAACGGTGTGGCATCTGAAACTCGGGCAAAGTCGTCAACGGTGAGAGTGATACCGACAGAGTGGGCTATGGCAATCAAGTGCAATACCGCATTGGTAGAACCGCCGAGAATCATGACCAGAGTCTACTTGCAACAAATTCTTTCGGGCTGCATCATAGCAACGTGTAAGCAAAAAAGACGCACCATAGCATTTTCGAAAGCAGTCTTTGTCATGATATCTCTTGGCAAAATATCTTTTTCGATAAGTTCCCGCATAGCGACGCCAACAGACTTGCATTCTTCTATCTTTTCTGCGGATTCGGCGGGGAAGGATGACGACCCCGGTAACGTCATCCCGAGTGCTTCGGTAGCGCTGGCCATGGTGTTCGCTGTATACATCTTGAGGGTACTTAGTATCGCGATATAGAAAACTATGGGCTGCTACCTACACCACCACAGGCGCCTGGCCCAGGACAAGCATGTCGTACGGTATTATAACGGTATGCTTCTGCCTCGGGGGTTTGTCCATCCTGTAAATACTTTCCGTATGCTTGGAAGGCAGAGACGACATCAAGCTGGGGCTGCCCCTGGCACGAACCCGCGCGGATGGTACCTCCATAGACCATCAGACCAGGCCGGTTGAGCCTTCCGACTGTGTATAATTAGACACGAACCGTCCCTGTCAACGAATCACCCACGAGCCATGAGGACACCGGGCATGTTTTTGTCGCATCCAGGGACGACAACCATACCATCGAGTAAATGACCACCTGCAGCGGTTTCGACCTGGTCTGCGATGAGGTCCCTCGATTGTAGGGAATAGTTCATCCCTGCCGTTCCGTTGCTGATGCCATCACTGACACCAACGGTGCCGAACTGGTATCCGATCATCTCGGATTCGCATATGGACGCCTTGATGACCTGACCGAGTCCCAACAGATGTTTGTTACATCTGTTCGATGCGCGAATGAGTTTTCGGTGTGTTTCTTTTATCCTGCAGTAATGCTCACGGATTACCCTCATACCTGCAGTAGAGGTCAGGGACGACACGAAAACAAGTACCGATGTGAATGGGTTACCAGACACTACCAACGCCAACCATGGCCTTTTGAAAGTCGGCATCGCTGCTGATATCATCCGTCGCGTACAGCATTGCCTGCACATTGGTTCGGCTGGTGATACTCGGAGACGGCGAGAAGGGCTCACCTGACTGGCACCTTGGTCCTTGGGCTGTGTGACGATCCTACTATAGCGGTTCATGACCGGAATCTCCTCACATTTTGAGTCCGAGGAAGAATATGTCCTTGCGAGCCTCGTAACAACTCCACGGACATTTCTCGACGCAACTGACGACAGCATGATACGGGAAAATAACTTGCACAGCTGACCCAAGTCAAAACTTGGCTACCGAAGTTGACTCCGCTGAGTCAGCTAATTCCTTAAACGAATTGATTACATAAGTTTTTATTTATACGAGTCTCATTGGTCGACGCTCCAGAGTCGGCTTGCCACCTCCTATTCACGCTAAATGTCGTCATACAGACTTCAGCTTCAGTACTTTCAGTCACAAGTCGTTGTTTCGCTAGAGTCCTCGTGTTTATGGCCACCTATGTTCCTGTTTTCTCGCTAGTCGACTGTTGATCTTTTCGTCACCCGTTCCCCTTCGCGTCCTCAGCTAACGGTCGTATGTATTTGTGGCTCGTCATTAATTCATTCCTCGCTCCTCTCGCGCGTTCTCACAGCTAAGACCAATTGGCAATGTTAATTTGCTGTGTGTACTGCTCACGCAATCAATTAATCACGCATGTTCTATGCAGTTAATATATGTGCCTTGGGATTTAAGTATTTTTCAAGATTGAGAGATGTCAGGTCAACGCTGACCCTGTCAGGCACACGTAGGGATATCTCGGCGATTATATCGATTATGGGCGTGCGGGGTGGGTGCCGCCTATGATAGACTTGCAACTCTGCGGTGGGAACACACTTCAGGCACGCCCCTCGGAACATGGGTCGGTGTATGATGTGACGACTGTTCCAGAAACAGAAAAAAGAAACTTGATATACCTCAGCTCGATCACTAATCAGTCACAAATGTCACCAATCTGCCGAGATAAACATCGCTCGGCACCGGTGGACAGCGTGGTACCGTGATAAGATTGGGAGCAGAAAACTCCAAGCTGCTGTATGACCAAGTAGCCCCTGAGTCGCTTGCTCACACAAGGTCAAGCTGGGCCTAGCCCGGTCGTCGGACCAGGAGTGCTTTTATTCAGACTCCGTTTCGCTTGTAGTCGGCATCAAGCCCGTGACAATCGGTCGATACAAGTTCGGCAGATTGGTCATGTGCAGGGGTTGGCTCGCCGCAGGCGAGCAGAAGCTCGGCAAGGGGTGGATTGCCAAATATGGAAATGACCACCCAAGGGGTGCCGCCCCGGCACATCGCCCAGCCTCGAAAAACGCGATCGGAGTGTGAAATACATGAGTCGGAGCGCTAATATACGTCACATGCCACTATCGTTCAAGATAGGTCAATTGGTCGACCCATTGACCCCTCGCATGGCGGTGCTCCCACAAGTTCTGCATCGTTGTGGCTCGTAGCGTTGTTGCCGAGAAAAACAAGCGTGTTGGGATTCTGGCGAGCGGCCGGGATAGTCACCCGGTGGTCTGGGCGGATGGTTGGTACAGGACTGTATCGTTGAATCTCGCCAAGTTAAGCAGAAAATTAGGCTACTGGTACCGGAGAGCAGGATCAACCTAGACATATGCGGAAGGCCAGTGACTGCGGCAAAGACACCGAGCCAACCCCCTCGATCAATCCTGTCAGTGTTTCACGTTTGTCATACCACGAGAAATTTCGAAATACTGGATACGAGGCAAGTCGCTGAGCGAGTCTGGTAATACAATCTCACCGGAAGATCCGCAGGTTCGATGAGTACGGACACGCAGGCCGCTGTATATCATAGCACGCGTCCGATTCGGGTCAACAACGATATATAGCATTGAATCAGAAGGAAGGGGACAGAGCCGTATGATCGATTCGAATTTCAAAGGGCTGCCTCAAAATTTCTGAGCGACGACGAGAGCAGCTCCCGCGGCTGTCGACGCTGCCGGCTCCCGACGACAACAGAGACATACCCAAGGTCACTTGTTTGCTCTCCCAGAAAATCATTCCTTGGCATCCCATGCCAATGCACGGATGTAAACGATTCCTCCGTCCTTTTTTTTTTTCGTTTCCGCGTCCATCCGCTCCTGTTAGTGCTCCTCAGCCTTTGCAAGACAGCCTCGTCCCCCCCTCCACGCGCTTCTCCTCGACGGCGTGTTCTCCTTCCTGCGGAGACAACGTCGAAGCGAATGGCCTGTGGACCCCTCGAGATCCTCCATTCCGTTGTATGTTCCGACGAAAAACTGACTCACGTACCCGATCTCTGTTCAGATACACGACGTACATTTCTTATACGGCCCCCCTCATGTGCAGACCACCAACCGATCGCGCGACATCAGGTATGCGCGATCGGACAGACAGCGACACTGAACAAGACCATAGCGGATCCTCGTGGCGAGCACATGGGTCAGCAGAGCCACTGCGTTCGCCGGAGAGAAGGCGAAGCACGGAGGAAGGGAGTCATAGACCTTACGACATTCCTCTGTTAACTCGTGCATTCGAGTGGCCATCGCCTGAACGGGATGAACCCCCTCCAAGATTCCCATCGCGATTCAGCCCTGGTGTAGAGCCACCACTTACACCGACTATCGACCCTCCTAGGGGCCGAGTCTCAGCACCATCTTACCATGGTAAGCGATCCGAGGGATTCATGAGACACGAACCGCCTTGACTTTGACGCAGAGCAGTCTGATTCCCGGCTTCTTCGGCCGCCGCACTACCCAGATTCAATATATAATCGACACCGCTCTGCGCCGTTATATGGCTCAGACGATTGGGACAGGAGAATGTCCTTTGGACAATTGCCACCACCGGGGACACAACCAGAAGGTTCTTCGTCGAGGATTGTTTTGCCGCCGGTAAGCCATCTGCTCGGAGAGCTGGGGATGCTGTCTCCGGAGCATTATGAACCGGGTCCGGTGTTGCCTCAATTGCGGCTACCAGAGGACCCGGTTATGGCACGGATGCCGAGAATGAATGAAGAGGAGGATGAGCGGACGAGGGAGACGAGCACGCACACACGGGGAAAGAGGGGGCGGGGGGAGACGGAGGGAGAAGGAGAGGAAAAGAGGACGGTTGCTCGGAAGATCTACGTTGCGTGTGATTTCTGCAGAGGTGAGCGGTGCCGAGATGGGAGGATGGGGGGATGAATGACACGAGACCTAGGACGGAAACTGCGGTGCGACGGGGGACGACCGCGATGTTCGAACTGCGAGACACGGTCGCTGGCGTGCAAGTACCAGGAGCACCCGCGACGGCGAGGGCCGGGGAGGGCGCCGAAGGGGTCACGGGGGAAGAAGGCAGGGAGGAAGAGCGCGGGGGATCCGGATATGGCCGGGCCATCTGGGATTCCATAAAAGGATATTTGCGCGGAGGATGGTTGCTAGGGAGAGTCTAGAACGGGATAAAATAAAATAAAATAATAAAATAATATATAGTTCCGCGGTAGTGATAATAAAAATCGAGTGTGTAAACAAGGTATCACGGAGGGATCCGATTGGTTCGGTATCTGACGCTCGGCTCCGTTGAGGTCCCTCTTTTATCATCCCCGCGCCAGCCTCGCCTCGCGGGCCCAACCCTCGCTCTGTCTCCCCCGAACGGACTGGCACGGACGTCGTCCTCCCCATGTCGCTCGTCGTCGACAACAGCGATCTCCCCTTCCTCCCCGACTCCGCCGACCGCCACATATCCCGCCAGCCCATCCGCCCCTTTACGCCCGTCATTCACACCAACCACTACTCCCCAAACGGCATGCACCCCGGAACAGCTGGCAACGCCCTCGATCCCCTCCCCGGCAACGCCAGAGGCTACACCCTCATGGTTGCCGGCCAGCGCACCGGAAAAACATCCTTTCTCCGTCTCCTCCTCGACACCAGCGACATCTCACAAACTGCCAGCAAGGACCAGCTCGCCTCCGTCGCAAAATTCGTCCAGGGCTGCAGCGGCCACACTTCCCACATTCGCTCCGCCTCTATCAATATCGACCTCGACCTCGACCCAAACACCCTTCCTCTCGTCCTTGCTCTCACCCTCATCGACACTCCCTCCTTGGACTTTACCGACGACCACGCCGCCGAGCGGACAATCCAGGAAATCATCCGTCAGGTCGACACCCGATTCGCAGACGGCATCGACGACGTCAGTCCCTCATCCTCCCCACTTCTTCCCCCTCTCACTCACTCCCTCCCTCCAGGACTGGAAGGCACAGACAGGGGACCACAACATCCACCTGTGCGTTCACTAGACATGGGCGCTTAAGCCCCGTATTTCGTGGAGCTGACCCACCATTCAGGTGTATATACTTTTTAGATCCCGACATGATCGTCCCCCCTTCTGTCCCCGGCCCTCCTGCCCCCCTCGTCTCCAGGGCTCGCACCAACAGCTTCTCCCATACTGACACCGAGCCTGTCATTCTCGAGCCACCTGTGACCACTAATCCCATCCTCTGCCGTCCAACCCTTCCCGCCGTGGAAATCAACACAATAAGAAGGCTGTCTGCCCGAGTCAACGTGCTTCCCGTGATAGCACGCGCGGACACGTTGACAAACGACCGTCTAACAGCTGTCAAGATGGCCGTACGCCGAGATCTCGCAGAAGCCGGCATTGGCTTCGGGATCTTCGATATGGACACGCACCCGCAGTATCAGCACCGTAAAGACGTGGCCGAGTCTGGCCTCCCTGTCAAAAGTGAAATGGTCAATGGCTATGGCAGCCACACGACCAGGTCTTCTCCCGGTCAGCCGTCTCCTCCAACCTCGCCCGCGACCCCTTCCTTCTTGCGTCTTCCTTATGCACTCATATCCCCCGAAATATATTCGCATAGCGATGGCGTCACTCGCCTGCCCCTTTCACGTCATGAATTAGTACAGCAGTACACTCCTCCACCCCATCAGCCCTCCTCTTCCAAGCTCGCTCGTGGCAAGTTCATACGGAGCTACCGGTGGGGATCCATGGACGTGCTCGACCCCAGTCAGTGTGACTTTCTCCCCTTACGACATGCCATCTTCCACCACATGGAGGTCAGTGATACTGACGATTGTACCTCTTGTCAAAGTTGACGCCGTGATGGATAGACATTGCAGAAGTACACCCGGGAGTATCTTTTCGACAAGTTTAGGAATGAGTACCTCATCCAGCACCACTCTGCTAATCATCCTCTCCACGCGCACCAAATACAGCAGAATATGGTTCCACGCACCCAACTTTCCGCTTTGTCTCACACACCACGGCCCATCCTGAGCATTGAGACGTGTGGACACGGGGCCGTTCGGCACCCCTCCTTGTCTATCCCCCGAGATGTTCCGCCAGGAACAGAGGCGCATTCCATGCCTATTTCGAGAACCATGGGTGATGGACAGGCTGTTCCACCCAACCATGTCAAGACCACTGGTAGTGAGCTGAATTTGCACTCTTACCCGACGACCCATTTAAGCACATTTACTAGGGTCTTCGAAACAAAGGACGAAGAAGATTACCGTCGCGTGTAACTTTTGCCGCTGTGCGTCGCAGAAGCTCTTCTGGAACATGATTGGGACTGAACCGATCGTACCACAGCTCGTAAACTTAAATGCGATGGCGGACGTCCTGCCTGCGGTCAGTGTGTCAAGCGATCCAACCCCTGTGATTATATGCCGCAGACCAGCAAGCGGCGCAATTCTCACAGACGCAAGGAAGATGAGAGTGAGTCTGAAGGCAGCGCGGAGGAGAGATCGGTGGATGAGAACGATCCGTCGGTCTCTCCCGAGATGCCCTCCCAACCGTTGTCGCGGAGGAGCTCCAACGTTGAGAGGCGTCCTGTTTTGGAGGGCTTCTCGCAAGCTGTGGCTGGACCGTCAGAGCCACGGGAGCCGCT
>QFEM01001399.1:0-14287 GCA_003316205.1 Boletus bicolor
AAGGTATACTTGAGCTCTTCTAATGATCCATAGGTACTGTATAACCCATATCTCGCCATCATGCGCCTTCCCCCCTGCTTCGTGCCTCTGCGAGGCTCAATTCAATCGCAATTTTCAAATCGTCGTCCATCTTTTCCGTATCTGGCACCTCAACCTGGGACGCTCTGGGCATGACAGGCACGACGACATGCGAGTGCGGTGACGATGAACCATGCGAAGATTTCAAAGGGACGCTCCACGCCGAGCGAAGCTTCTTAGGGCTCGCAGACGTCCCTCGTCCGGAACTCGACGTTGAAGACAGGCTGGAGCTGATGGACGGAAAATGGTCCGGAGAAGACGACGACGTACTGCGTGTCGTCATGGGACTCGGTTGGGTGCTTGGTCCGATCGCAAACGATCTAAGCGGACTAATACTCGTGCCGGCTTTCATCGGCTCAGGCACAAATGGTGGCGACACCTGCACTTTTTCATTCGAGATCGGGAGTGTGATGCGTGGGTATCGGCGGCCATCCGAACGGTGACTCGGTGACGAGTGATGTAGTGACGATGGCGTGGAAGGGGCAGACCTAGACTGAGAGGACGTCGGTGTGCCGGGCAGGTCATCGAAATCGCCCTCAAACACCCCCTCGTCTACGGTCGTTCGTTGTTGACGCGCTTCCTCCTCTTCGCGTGAAAGCATCAAAACGTATTCGACAGCCTCCAACTCTGAGAGACCGAGCGAGTTCAAAGTAGACCTTTGTTCACGCTCGCGGCCATATGTGCGTTGCGTATGCGCTCTCTCATACTCGAGGTCCATGTAGGATTCAGCGATGTCTTTGTACATTTCATATTTTTCTGGAACAAGAGTCAGAGAGCCAGATCGAAATCAACGAGGAGAAGACTTACGATGCCCCTTTGTGGTGACGCTCATCTTGGTATTGGCGTGTTTGGGCTTCTTGTGTTGATACCCGCGGCCCTTGGTTTGTCCAACCTTCCACGTCATCACGCGGCTCCCGACGATGATGACCACGAGCTCCTTGTTCACCAAGATTCGACTGACAACTTCCCAGTCCTGTCCCGGCGCCGGGCGTGGCGCAGGCGTTGTAAAGTAGCGCACCGGCTCCAGCGTGAGGGAGTCCCAGACCACGGTAGTCCCGCGAGTAGAACCAGTAGCAAAGACGGTGGGGCTCCATGAAATAGCCGTCACAGAGCCATCTGTATGCGCCTCGAATCTGTGGACGGGAGCCACAGAAGTTTGTGGAAGGACGTCAGCATCATAGATGCTGATGAAGCCAAGGAGGTCACCGACGATGACCATGTTGTTGTCACGGGAACAAGTGGAAATGATGGGCTCTACGGTAGAGACATTGCTGAACGAGCTATCGCCAAAGGAGGTGATCATCACCTCATGTGATTGGATGCTTGCATGAACGCGGTAGAACTGCGGATGATCCGTATACTGGACAAAGAGCAGTGCGCCCAGTTCTCCGGTACGATACAACCACATCTTCGTAATCTGTTGCTCCGGTAACGAGTCATCCCCTCGCGTGGCTGGCCGAGGTCCCTTGTTATGAATGAGAGAAGGAATCCTGAGTTCGCGGATCGAGCGGACGCGAGATCCATTAGCAAGGATCTCAGATTCGTGTAGGTCATAAAGGATGATATCCCCGCTCTTTAGCGCACCAACGACGAAACCATCGCTGAGGCTACCTGCAATACTGATAAATGGATCTGTGACGAGAGACAGCTGGTGCTTTTCGGTAGACCAGAGTAGCCGAAGCGTCTGGGTGTCCCACAGCTTCACGCGCCCATCAGCGCCGGCAGACAGAAATGTGTTGGAATCCGAGTCAGGGACGAGCTGTTGCACGGTGCCCTCGTGCTGTTCATTGACGGTGGATCGAATAAACTGGGATGCAGCGCGAGAGTCCATAACACGTTTCGCGACCGTGAGCGCGACTTCGCCGTTGCGCTTTCCCCAAAATACGCGGGCGGTGCCGCCATCGGAGGTCATGGTGCACACAGAAACGTTGGGCGTAAATTCGACATTGGGGTTCCCGATACCCAAACCGGTACCAGAGGCATCAATATACCCTTTCAACACCTTTCCTTTGAGCGGGATCGACCGCGCGACGATGCCATACTGAATGGACGACGTCAAAAGGCCGTGCTCTGACATGAGATGCACGCCATCGATCGACGAGTCCTGGGGCGCATGGGTGACGGTCGGGTTACGAGAGCCCTCCCAGAGTCTAGGAAGCGAGCTAAGTCACACAGTGAATCGCGGTGAGAGCAACGTACCGCCTGGTGGCACATCGGAGAATGAACTCTTTACGCCAAGTATGCTCTGTCCGCTTGAGCAGCAAGATGCGTTCATTCTCGAGCTCATGCTCTGGGCTGATACCGAAGAACTGGGTGAGGAGGGCGCGCAGCCAGGTGTTGTCGTCGTCTATGTGTTCGCAGAGGTGTCTGCAGGTGCGAGCGAGTGCAAGGAGAGAGGGTGGGGGTAGGTAGGAGGTGATGTGGGTGAGAGATTCCTGTGGAAGGTGGAGGAGAGACGGGGATCCATGTTGATGGTTGTGTGGGGAGGTATGTGACGACTTGTGTTGGTGAGTGGATACTTTGCGATAATTTTCTACGGGTCGCCTTAGCATATAATGGCAGGAAAATTCACAATGTCAGTGACGATCGCAGACAATCGAACAAATGTCGCCTGCGAGTGAGCGGAGAGAGATAAGAAGAAAATCAGACCCACAGTCACCCTCTTTTAACTCAGCTTATGTAATGCATTCTCGTAGCACAAGCGAAAAGAAAAAAAAAAAAGGTCAAGGTCTTGCCAGGGGTCGAACCTGGGTTTTGGGAAGAGATTTCAGAACCCCAAGTGATGACCACTACACTACAAGACCGCAACTGATGAAAAATAATTTTAGGGAACGAAGATAGGGCGCCAGAGTGAGGAAAGGCCAGGGTAATGACAAGGGCCGATTCCCCAGGTCGGATCGTCACGACAGGACAGTCCAGCTCACTCAGTCCTTGATACTTTATTCGTATTATCTACTTGGACATCATGTCGTTCAA
This sequence comes from Boletus bicolor, assembly GCA_003316205.1. NCBI lineage: Eukaryota > Fungi > Basidiomycota > Agaricomycetes > Boletales > Boletaceae > Boletus > Boletus bicolor. The sequence continues at coordinate 3,055 of QFEM01001399.1, forward strand.
CTTCACTAGTACTCTCGATACCAGAGAATAAAACCACTGCGCCACTGTCATTGCCTACAATATAAATTTCATTGAGCCATCGATGCTTTGCACATCAAGCAATTCTGGACTAAAACTGCCTCGTCCGAGTGGTGGGTGATTTGAAGCAGTGTTTGATGCATGGTCGACGATATCATTTCACAGCTCGAGCCATGTGATCTCTTGAGACGCCGTAGTTGGTAATCGCCACTATTCTTGTCCTGTCGTACATGACATTCGTGGTACTGTACGACTGCGCAGAACGGGCGCTGAAGCCCTGACAGTGATTGATTAATCGATTATGTTCTGATGCTGACTGAGTTTCAGCAATAGTAAATGAATCGTTGTGTTCTATTTGCTCGCTGGGCTGAACCGAATTAGAAATGTAGGGGTCATCGTCCTAACGCACATTCGGTGGGTCCTCGGAATCCGGGATAGCGTCGTGGCAGAGAGGCCTCGAGACGGAACGCATGACAACGATTTCGTCCCGCTGGCGAGCATACTAGTCCATGTTAATCGAGGACCATCCATTTTTGGCACCTCTTCGGAAGCTCGAATGCTTCTGGCGATCAAAAGTGTTCACACACACACGCCTGGATCGGGACGAACTCCATCGAAAGACATGCTTGGTTGCATCACCTACTTCTGCTCAGGCTGCACACGTGGTACACCCATACCTCGGTTTGGTGGGCATTTCATCCCAGTTCGTTCTCATATCCACGACCAGCGGAGGTGATAAGGTCATGACCGAGGGTTGAAGACTATTGGTGGATGATTCGGATGCACGACAGCTGCATGAAACCATCGTCAGGTATGGAACATTTATGCTCCACGGATCGTGATTGTGTCACTGCTTCTGTAGGGTGGGTCATCTGGGTCTCAGTTTGCACTTACTCGCAGTGGCGACCGAGGATATCATCGTGGCTGTCGGTATTTGGTAGTCGGACGCCCGACTCATATATTAGCATCCAAACGATCGAAATCCGAGGATCTGGGGCGCCGGCTCATCGGCGCGATTTTCGGCCAGTCGACCTCTAAGCGAACGTCCTCGAGACAAATAAGTACTCTCAGGCCGCCAGCTTTATCTTCCGCAGGTCATCTCCTTTCGTTCCATATTGCACATCAATTTCCTACGCCAGGCGTTTGACAGGTTTTATTGATAAGCAAATACGTATGTTCTCTACAAAGTTCCCATTGCTATTAACTCACCAAGCTTCCAAAATTAATTTAGAGCCGCTCAGGTAGCCCCGCCGCAGGCTGGGATCAACTATTTGTACTCCGAGCCCGGATAAACTCTGTGGAGTGACGTACATGCTTCCTACACCTTTGTGGCTGATTGGCAAACATCTGTGCATCGTTACCTCGTTTGGGGGATCGGTCCCATCGGTCTTGCATTCTTGGAAACATCAATGCATGGTATATTTGGCAAACCACACGCACACCTCATTTTTCTCCTGCGAAGGGGATGCTTGACTTCTGATCCTGCGTGTTCGGCATTTCGTTCGGTCTTCTTGGAGGATAAAAAGGTGGATCCCACTTCGCTAGTTCACCCAACTTTTCTCTCTCGATGGCGTCGTGGATCTCACCCTGGATCATTCTTTGGTCCATGTCTTTGTTCGGCAGAGACGTCCAAGTCGCATCACTCGCAACAGATGGTCTCACTTCCCCTCAGAACGTTTTCGTTAACCTCTCAATTGCCAACCGCTGTGTGGCCCCGGATGGCTTTCCGAGAGTGTAAGTGAGGGTGAATTAAGAACCTGAATGCGTGTTGACACTTTCACTTTTCAGTGCCGTCCTCGCTGGGAAGCAGGGTGAGGAGCCTACCCTCCCAGGTCCCGTCATCTCTGGACACAAGGTACGCCTCTCCTTTAATCGCAGTATCAAACCGTGACGTAATTGTTTTGAAGGGTGATAGATTCTTAATTAATGTCGCTAATGAGTTATCCGATACGAGTATGCTCACTGGAACAACGATTGTCAGTGCCCGTGAACGTCCTTCAGCTGCCCTACCCGGTGCTCATGCATATTATTCACAGCACTGGCACGGTATCTCCCAGCACCATTCCAACCAGATGGATGGTACAGCCTATGTCACCCAGTGTCCGATCTCCCCTGGGAAATCATTCTTGTATAATTTTACTGGCGATGACCAAGTTGGCACGTTCTGGTATCATTCCCACTATGCGGTACAATATTGCGATGGTCTCCGTGGTCCTCTCATCATACGTGATCCTGAGGATCCCTTCAAGGACCAGTACGACTTTGACGACGGTTTGTGTTTTTGTTATTACACTTGGTTGACAAAGTGAGCTTACCCATGGTAGATTCTACGATTATCACTTTAATGGACTGGTAAGCGCTCAGATCCAAAAGTTAACACTTGCACCGATTCCTCGTCACACAGGTACCATTACCCTTCACCTGATATACCCCGACAAATCTGGCCCGATTCGGTCCTCATTAATGGGACTGGATGTTATGATGGCCTAGAATGTCCACCGCCCGCTACTTACGCGGTCGAAGTGAACAAACGTTACCGTTTTCGCCTCTTGAACATGTCATGCAAACAATTTTACAACTTCACCATCGATAATCACACCATGACGGTTATAGAAGTTGATGGCACATACGTCGAGCCTTACACCGTCGACTCCATCCAGATCTATGCGGCCCAGCGTTACTCTTTCATCCTCAACGCCGATCAACCAATCGATAACTACTGGGTTCGTGCAATCCCAGATCCATCGGAACCCATGAACGCGACCACCGCCGCCATATTGAGGTACATCGACGCACCAGCTGTGGACCCTCAGACTGTCAATGTAACGAGCAACTATCTGAACGAGACGCTTCTGCGCTCGCTAACGGAGCCTCCTGCTCACGTCCTTGAACCCAATCCAGACGTCAGGCTCAACTTGGTGTTCGGCAAGGATAATGACAACTACAACTTCCTTATCAACGGCATCCAATACATATCGCCTAGCATTCCTGTTCTGCTGCAGATCATGAACGGAGCGCTGAGCTGGGAGATTGATCCCATGCAATCCGCTTATTTACTTCCAAGGGACAAGTTGGTCGAGGTCACTTTCCACGTCGATGGTACGTCAGGTCGTCCCGTGAGTGCACAGGTCATGGTACATGGGAACTGTCATCTGAGTTCTTCCGTTACTAGCATATTTTCCACCTGCACGGCGTAAGTGGATCACTCTACCGTGGTATCCCTCCTTGATTGAAACTTGCAACAGCACCATTTCGCGGTCATCAAGAGTGCTGACAGCGAATTCCGAAACTATGACAGGCCTGTCTGGAGAGACACCGTCAGCACCGGATCGGACAACAATGCGGACAACGTGACGATCAGGTTCATCACCGATAATCCTGGGCCCTGGATACTTCATTGGTGAGCGCGCAAGCTCTTGTTCCGGATCGTTGATAACGTGTAACGTGGCGCTCTAGCCACGTCGAATGGCATCTCTACACGTAAGTATTTCCCGTGTTGCACACTGGCGGTACCCTCGCTGACACCTCCTTTCTTCGCTGGCAGGGGAATGGCAATCGTATTTGTCGAAGACTATGCTAACATTCGCGCTAATCAGCCATTGAGCAGTGAGTCCTCTCTGATTTCGAAGGTTACATGTGACGTGGACGCTCAACGGATGGTCATGACTGGCAGATGCTTCGCAGGACCTTTGCCCCTACAACAACCCGTCCGAAACTTGGAGCTTGCCCCCTCCAAGGTCGACTGCTGGACCCTACTCTCCTTCAACGACTTCGACCTGCATACCTACTCAGTTTCTGAAGAGAGGTATCTGAGTCTTGCTTTCTGGTTACCGGCCTTTCTATTCATTTGATGGGTTGGCCGGATAATTTTTCTTGGGCATAAACGTGTTTAGATGCATCATTTCCCTCTTTGATGCATGTTATTTGAAGTATGCTACCTTTAACGACCGTTGCTTTACATGTGCGCGTGCGTGAAAGATCTTGCACCAAGTCTTCGAGACTGAACACCGGAGGCCCTCTTTCGAAGGTGAGCTTACTGGGCGAGTGGTCGCGTTCCCCTCGAGTCATAGGGCTCTGGGGGTGGCATCGTAGTTTCGCCGTACAAAGTGAGCAACATGAGACTGTAGACTTTGATGACGCTATCGTGAAGTATAGCACTATGGTGTACGCAGTGCCTGTGTCTAATGCATTGGTGAGTGACACAACTTTGGCGGCAGGGTCCTTCCCGTGGACTCAACGAACAAATCAGTTGCCGACACACTCTGGCATTCATGTATATGGACGATCGAGGTCATTCGGAGCGTGTCCAAAGGGAGGTCGCGGCCTATGCGACATCGTTGCCAAGGTAACAATAGTCCACCACACCCAAATGGTGTGGTAGGCTGAAGAGTCGATCGGGGTCACATACGTTGCTTGTTCTACACTTCTGTTTGGAGAAAGCGTCCAAACGGGGTTGTAGGGAGCTATACAGCGGTCAGAATGCACTATTCAGTGTGCAACTCACATGCCGTATGATCGAAAAAGTGGCGGTAGCTACATGTTATGGAGAACGAACACAGGGGTATGCATGCGGGGTCCGAAAGAAGGGTTGTTACTCCTTCCCCAATGCGACTGCATTGCGGGGTGCGAGGATAAAATATGCTTACTAGGAAAGTAATCAGTTACCGTCAATGTATAGATTATGCTGAAGACCAGAGACGGTAGGTGATTTGAAACAGTGGAGCTTCTTGGGGCCAGGTGGACGAAAGGAGTTATGAGTACGAGTTGATGTCACGGCGTGGCCAGCTCGACTACATACTATGTCTCCTGAGTGGTTTCTGCACAGCAAGCCCATAGTTTCGGGGTTCGTCCTTCTCATGGACCTTGAGCACGAGGGTGTGTTAGCTCAGCCAGGCCTGCGAAGTCAGCCAACGTGATGTCGTGCATCGATGCTACCCTTCACATCGGTCACGACGGTGATGCATTAGCTTGCATAAAAGATCGGACTCGCATGATCGTCCATATAATGTTCAACAGCAAACACCTTCCAATACCTTGTCGACTGGCACCTTACTAGCCCTTTTAACTTAACTTGACACAGCAGATTCAGAGAAAGCACTTACATTAGTTGCGCCGCTTTGCCAGCCATTTTCCGAACAACTACCAGGTCGACGTCGGCCGTATAAAGTATGATTCAGTTCTGTTGTCCGACCTGGTGTCCAGGGTAAGTTCCCACCGGGCTTACTACTCGGAACCTGCCCCAGACTCGAGACTCTCGAGAGCAAATTCTCGCATTACATAATTTGCCTCAATCTGCCACTCTGTAATTCAACGTGACATGACCTTGTGCTAACTCTCTTTGCTCATGACTGGGGGTAGTAGGTCAACCCAGGCCACGATAAGCGTGGGATCTTCTGGAAAAGAGCGGCCCGGCATTGCGCGTGGCCGAAGAAGTAAAGCTCAGATTGAGGCAGTGTATCTTCATTGAACGTAGGTATGTATCTGCATTTCCCAAATCGACGGCAATATAGACATCACATCACCTCCGAAATTCTGGAGATCAAACCTTGCTACGTCTCAAGTTCGACCATTAAACGCGTTGTTGAGGTTGCAGAGACTCAGTAATCCAACTTTTCAGTTGACGTGACGCTCGAAACCTTTCCAGACTCACATTCTGACTCCATGGCAACACACAGAGCCGACATTTTTCGAATCGTATGCATTATCCAGTGAACTCACGAGTATTCACAATGATCATCCGTTGACACGCTGACCATTGTAAGTCCAGGATATCTGACATTTGCAGACGAACCAGACCAAGCCAGCTCGGCCGTCCAGTGAACTATGGGGCTCATGGACAGATATATGACTTCACCATCATAGCACCCCTCGATGTTCACGGTGCTCCGCAGTTTCACGCTTCTTCTCCTCGACGACCTCAGGGATCCTGGCTGTCGTGTTCTGCGGAGCAAGACCTCGCGGACGGTTTCACCCTAGTTCCACGCCCTTTAAATACGGGGGCCTCGCGAGCAGAGCTCCACACTGCTTTTCTTGTCTCCTGCTTTGTGTCTTGTGGCCGGAGAAACCTCAACAACGCCCGAACCTCGTTCGCAATTCAAAGTCAGGACGCTCGTTAGCCTGCTGGTACGAGCTCGCGTCATTGGTCAAAGCAATAACCCAGGTTTACCGTCTACGGTGACATGGACTGTCCCATGGACGTCAAACCCGTGCCCTGTTACTCAGCTGAAAAACGTTTTTAAGCGAGTATTGCGACAGACGCGTCTCATCTCTGGTGGAGAACGGGTGGATCAGAGCGGAGTCTTTGCATGGCTCATTGCTGTGCAGTCAGCTTCTAACGTCGTCGATTTAGCGTCGCTCTCGACTTTTCCATGGCGGTCTTCGAGAATTCCATCGTGCTTACCTCAAGCCGCAAATTATTTCGCTTACTTCGCACGAAAGACTTCTAACGGATGGAATTTGAATGTTATTCAATTAGATTTCTTGTTCACACCACCATCAATGGCAACGCCGGCTCTCGTACGCCAAGCATCATCGAAAAGGTCCAGGCCAAACACTGCTTTAGGCCCTCGAACTACATGATGAAGGGGATCGACCGCATCAAGATGAAGCGCAAGGGCTGTGACGGTGCAGCGTGGCGTTTGGTGCGTACATTTATAAGATAGACATAGTGATGCTGACAAATATTTATACACTGACCGATGCCCGTCAACCAAACTGGTGGCTGAGATTACACCAGACCCTAATTCACCCCTTGCGTTTCATTAAAATGAAGGGCGATGTTTGGTCATTTTCTATGTAAGCAAATGACGCTGCGTACGGCCAATCGGACTGTTTTGGTGGTCGACCGAATATTCTAGTCTTCCTGGATTGTCTTGGAAGAGGTGCCGCCCATCAGCCATCTGGGTCCATGAAAGGGCCCGCCGCAAAGCGAACGTGCCGACCTCGCATCACATCTTACCACTGATTGGTGGCTGAAGTCCTAATTCGGCCACTCGGTAATACAATGCCGTGCTTCTGGCCTCATGTTATCCTTGCCATTCACATTCACACCTTCCGGGTTCTAGAATGTGAAATCAAGTCCTCAGAGTTCCCGATCGTCCGAATCGTTTTGTGTATGTATCAAGGAGACCCCGGGTCGACCCCCCTTCGACTTATGCATGAAATTTTCCACCGAATTGTCTCTAGTGATATGGGGATAGGTTTCCTAGAAGCCCGAAGACACGTGTGCGATGTATTTTCCCACGATATTCCGTCTTTGACGTTGCTCCACAGCTCATTCTTTCTCAATATATTGTAGAACACAATCATAGACGTGTGGGCCGCGTCGAGCGCACTGGTCGTTGCTCGCTTTCGGTCCTCGCCAATCCGTTGCGGTGCAACTACTTAAGTAAGTATATCAAAATTCATTATCCCCGACCCCCCTGCAACACGTGGAGCTGTGCATCTATCACCCCATGAAAACGTGTGGACATGGTTCAGATGTCCATCGCAAATGTGGACCACGCAGGGTTCTCAGGGGTCCTGCACTCACTCAGCTTGCATTGTTACCCCGGAAGGAGCGCATGGAGCCGCAAGGTTGGCACGCGATTCACTTATAAGCCGTGCCGCTTTCAGAACGTCGAATAACGATCCGTTTTTTTCCACCGTCCAAGCCCTTTCTATTTTCTCCCCCCGTCAGTTTACCCACGATGCTCGAGGCGTTCAAGATCAAGGAATTCGACCTCAACCCCATCTTCGAATCCTGGGCTAACCCGCCTATGTTTTACGGAGAGCCAAGGAAAGACATGCCTGTCGACGAATGGCTTGACAAAATCAAGTCGGGCTGCGTCGAGCGCAAGGTGCCAGAAGAGTATTGGCACAAAGTCGCCCAACATTATATGGGCCCAAAGGCGAAAACTCGCCTCACGGAATTGAAGAACGTCATGGCTCAGATCAATGGTGGAAAGTATCGTTGGAGCTGGAAGAAGTTCAGAATCGCGATGAAGAATATGGGATGTACGCAGCATTCGAGGTCGTGAACCGAGAGACAGGTCAGACTGACTTCGTGTTTAGGGGACATTGATACCACTGCGACCACCTCAGTTACAGTGGAGCGTAGATCATCTGGGAGCTGGCTAACACGCTGGAAGCCCTCGAAAGACAAGAACGCGAAGCAGACTGAATTCATCGAGGTGACAAAGGTGGAGACGCCCCCGCCCATACCTCCACCCAAGGACCCTCGTCCGAACCCCGTTAAGGCATTCTCCGAGACTGCGATCCACGCTGCAACGTCGGCTTTCAAATCTCGTCACCCGCCGCAGCGTTCTAACACCGTGGGGCCCGCGGTCACGACGTCGACGGCCGTATCGGCACCAGTGCTACCACCACTACCACTGTTACCTGTTACGACGCAACCAACTCCAGAAAACCAAGGTACGTTCCATGCATTCCTCTTCCACACTGTCGTTGATGGCAGATTCGATCCTTCCTTAGGTGTCACTACAGTGTCCAACGTGCCAACCTGGTTACTCAATGCGTGCCATGCACTCAACTTCCTCACTGCGGAGCACCCCAGAGCAATGACGACACTCAGTGCCGTGCTCATTACAGCGGGAACATTGCCGGCGATCCCCGCTATCAGCGGGGGTACAGTCCTGGCTTCCGGCGTTGCCCAAGCTGTGGGCGCGATCGCCGTGGGTGTCGGTAATTTGCTTAAAGCCCAACAGGAAGGGCAGGTTCAACTCTCGGGACAAACCCAAGCTCCGCTAGGCCACCATCCACCGATGCGCGCTGCAACATTCCAATAAAGGTCGTGGAGAAGCATTGATATATCCATTGATCACGACGAGGCTACATCGCTGGTCGATGTAACTATTATGGCAGGACTTGCATACTTATTGATTCCTTCGAACACTTCCCCTCACCTCTGATGTACATCTAACCACTGCGACGACCGTCCAAGAACACGCGGTCTGAGGCGAGCCTGATGGAGATCAGGTCTTCGCTTTCATCTCAGTGTCGTTGATAGTTTACATAGCTTGGTACTTGGCTGCCGTCAAACAACGATGTAGACACGAGGAAGTCCCGTTGAATGGATAGCGGGGCTGGAACCTTGTATAACAAGGTTCAGTAGCAGTACATAACAGTACTTAATCACTATAGGATGGAACGGGCCAAGAAACGAGTCAATGGAACGTTGTCTGGTACCTTGCCCTAGTCCCCGAAACTAATAAGTAATCAGTGCCAATCACCGAATATCTATCCTTACTGTCAACTTGAACGAGTCGTACCGTGGCTAGGCTTTAGCCACTTGCCGTCGAGGTCTGGTATTGCATGACCGGCAGGTTCATCGTCGACGAACAGCCCACCAGTCGTGTCCCATTTATCCAACGGGATACCTGCATCCTTGCAGAGCGTCACAAAGTCACTCGGAAGAGCTGCTGCCACCTCAAGTCGAAAGTGTTTGTTAGGCCCCATTTTCCTAAATCGCTAGAAGAAAATAAAGGAATTTAGCGGGCGTGATGGGCAAACTTGATAGGCATGATACGAATCAGGCTTACGGAAAAGCACAAACGGGAGGCATGCAGAAACACCCTGTTTTCGGGAACTCTGATAGTGCGGGTAATTTTCTCGGAGATTGGGCCGCGAGAGTAGACAGGGTCACCAAGAATAGGTGCTTGGATATCGTCAGTATTGTAGTCATTGGCTCCTAAAACATGAGTGGAGTGACCTACCGCGTAATGAATGGGCGAGGTGAACACGAAGTTGGTGCTTTAGCCCGGTGTGGAGCGTGAGTTTGAGTAAAGACAAGGGTGCTTTGGGCTAGCCACGTGTTTGAGTTGATATGAAGTGGAGTATGGGTGAAGAGTACCGACAGAGGAGGCCACAAGCTCCCAATCTGTGGCCGCAAACTTTGCCTTGCAGCTCTGACTAATAGACACATGCCCGCCGTCAGTCTCGATGGCGTCCCTGATTTCCCCGCTCCGCGCTTCAAAAGATTTTTCGCCTCCCCTCACTAACGCCAGATATGTCTTCCCGACAGTTCTGTTGTGAAACTGCTGCGACAACTGCCTCGCGGCGGTAAGGTTCTTAGCAAGTACGAGCGCTCCAGTAGTAGACTATTGATTGAAATTACACCAACATCTGGATATAAACATGCCACAAACCTTGTCCAGGCGTTGAACGGTGTGAGGTACCTTATCCAGATGAAAGTGGTCCTTCAGATCTACAGAGGCAAGCTTACGGTGGCTCAATCACTAGACGACAAGTACTCACCTGACAGAAGATCATTAAATTTATCCACATTTCTTTCTCTAGGCTTTTGGTCCTGTGTATGAATTTGAATTAAACTAAGGGTGTCGCGTACCAACCTGTGTCCACCTACTTCATCATCCTGTACGTCGGACCCTTGGCAGACAAGATATGGCGGTTTGTTAAGCACAATGATGCCCCGGTCGGCGTAGATTGCTAACCTAGACCAGTTCTTCGAAGCTGCGGATAGTCTGTCGTACAGATCGAGGAACACAAAGTTCATTACCTTTGACCGCGCTGCGGCGTACATGCACAACACGGAGAGAAATTGGTTGGCAGCTTCTCTGGTCTTCTTTCTTCGCAGGTTAAAGTTCTCTCCGCAAGAAGTCCGGGAACTACTTTAACTTCAAGTTGAGGCGAACTTCAATGAGGTTCAACGTATTTCAGTCTCAATTCAACAGCCAAAAGTTGATGGAGGATGACTAAGCATGACAGTACGAACCCACCTCTGTTACAGTAAATTCCTTCCACCTTTGCCAACGGACTCATTGCCTCAAAATCTGCAGCTCTATGAACCAAAACTCTAGCAATACCTTGAACCACGAAGTAAACATGTATGTATCCGGGTATGAATACAAAAGTGGACGTACATATACCTCGGAACGTTAGACTATGTCAAGCACATGGACGTTTTCCAGCAGCATGGCGAAGGATGTGTTCTCCGGCACTTGCACTCTGATACTGGGATCGGCCGCGACTATCATATATTCCTCATGCGGTCCCTCTCTCAGCAACAGCGGACCAAACTCTTGTCGAAGACGTACCGCGAGTTGCAACGCTTTGCTTCGTTCGTTCCGGCTGTCTTCTACAAAGTACAGGCTCAGGGTTCGCCTCACGAGTACCTGGTTATGACGAGTGGCTCGAGCTCACCTTCAAGAGTCTTAATACCGGTTGGCTGCGTGCTGGGATCAAGGAGTGCACGGAT
>QFEM01001400.1:0-22449 GCA_003316205.1 Boletus bicolor
AAGTCGTTTGGTTTTGCCGTCCCACCTCGTGTCAACATAAATATCGGTGGCGGGAGCGGCAAATCGAGTGCGGGGAAGAAACGGCGACGAAATGAAGAGCAGGAGGAAGAGGTGTGGGAGGACATTCCTCTTGGGGAGGGTGCGGAGAGTGGTGAGGATGTGGATGTTGTGGAGGCAGAAAATGGGGGATCGCGGAGAAATGACATTCCGAGGAGACAAGGCAAGCAGCGACGGATGGAGACGTTGGGTAAGAAAGCGGTTGGAAAGGAGGTATATAGGAAAGGTAAAGAACGGAAGAAGGCGAAAGCATCGGGACAGCAGTGGAGTCGGTGATGACTTGTCCAATATTGGGACCGTATTTTATCCGCGGATATTCATTCCATCGACGAGTGAGACGCCCGTAAAGTTACGTGTACACCTGCCCTAAAGTCACCAGCAGGCAGACGTTCTGTCCAACCGTTTAAGCTCACTCGCGCAACAGCCTTGCCGCAAATTTTCTATCTTGTCTATCTTGCACTAATCCATTCTACTCATGGCGACGACTCAGGTAATTCCTACCCTCCTTTTTCCTTTTTTCCATAGCCCTCGCTGACGTGAAACCTTGTCTACGTGCCTCTGTATGGGTTGCGGGTACAGCACTATCTATGGGCAGGTGGTCATTTCTTGCTCTTAGTAGCAGCATTGCGATACTTTATTGCGTGCATCACGTTTACGACCGTCTCTGCGTGGTGGTACAAAGGTATGCTACTCTCGCTCAGTTTGCCGAGGTGGAGCCTGACTGGCATCTGCAGCGAGTTTCTTGGGTGCACTTGTTAGCTATGCGATCGTGTGCCAGTGAGTAGCGCCCGTTCTGCATGGTAACGGCGTGGCATTTTATTGACATTGTCCGTGTGTTCGCAGAAAATCGCTCGGGGTAAGAACGGGTGCCGTTTGTCGCGTGTTTAATTTTCACGTCTTGAGTGCTCTAGACTCCACGACCTAACCTGGCGTTTGTGAAAAAAGCCATTACGGACGAGGTGGGTTCACGGACTTGAGAAGGGGGTATGCGCTAAGATAGATGGATAGAATGTCCAATACTTTTTGCTCGCGTTTTTCTGGTGGAGCTCCAAGCCAGTTGCCTGTAAGTTCTGTGTTGGTGGTGCGACGGAGAGCATTTTTACTGAGTTGTCGTGTTGGATAGTCGCGTTGATGCCCTACTTTGTGTTTTCGCTCTTTCATGCTCTGACGTTTACACGCACGACATTGATGTCTCAGTATCTTCCACCGGGACCACCTGCCACCACTGGAGGACCCCCTCAGCCGCATCCTCTTGCGAAGCGTTTGCAACTTTGGGTGAAAAGTAAGTGGCACGATGTAGTTGTGCTTGACGACTGACTGATGTGTGTACCTCAGCGAACTATGACCCCGCGATGCGTGTGGTGGCTTATGCGGAGTTGTTCATTTTCTTGCGCGTCGCGTTTGGGGCTGTTCTGTTCCGGAACTCGTTGGTGGCGCCGCTGATCTATGCACACTTTTTGCGCCAGCGATACTACCAGTCGGTGTTTACGCGGGATGCGATCTCGTATGCGGATGGACGTATTTCGGCGACGCTGGCGAATCCTGCTGTGCCCCCTGTTGTTGGGACGATGTGGGGCAAGGCGCGGGAGTTTACGATCAAGTGGGGGGGGAGTGTGATTGAGCCGAGGAGGGAGTAGATGAGGATGATGAGAAAGGCTGGCTATGAACTTTGTCGACTGAATTATGCATGTCTGTCACTCTATGATATGATAGATTTTTATTTTTTTTATTTTTCTTGTTTTTGACAAACAAGACTAGACAATGGAGCTTTTGACTTTTGTGTAATTTTCGGCGACGACGCGACGATCAAAAACAAGGTCAGACACGGTTCACTTTTTTCAGCAATGTCGCGCATACCCGTCCCGACTCACTCCCCCACTCTAAACAGGCCCGCCTCTCCCGTCCCCCACAAACATCACTCCTCCATGTCCCCCTCAAATATCTCATCCCTCTCCGAGACCAGAAAGAAGCAGTCAAAACGCGACGAGGTCCGTATCTCTTCCCTTCCCTCTCCCGTCTAATCTCCCCCGCAGGCAATCCGCAAGAGAATCGAGTCCGAACTCGCCCGAAAGCGCACCATCTCGACCACCTTCCAGTCCGGTCGCACCAAACGTCCTGCCAAGCACGCAGTCGCCAAGGGTACAGTCGCTGCCCTCAAGCCCAGTCCCGCCCTCACCGTCCCGGAGAACATCACCGTCGCAGAAGCCAGTCAGCTATGTGCTGCCAAGCGCACCGACTGTGTCCTCGTCGTCGATGACGACGAAGGCCTCTCCGGCATATTCACCGCCAAGGACTTGGCATACAGAGTATGTCCCCCTTCCTTGCCTACATCTCAGTCCTGCCCATCATCTCCAATAGGTCACTGCAGAGGGTCTTGAACCTCACTCGACACCCGTCAGTCAAATCATGACCCGCAATCCCATGGTCACCCGTGACACCACCAGCGCAACAGAGGCTCTCCAGCTCATGGTTCAAAGACACTTCCGTCACTTGGTCGGTCATCGGTCATGTTCATCTCGTCCATCTCATGTTCACCTTCCCCTAGCCCGTTTGCAATGAGGAAGGAAATGTCGTCGGTTTGCTTGATATCACCAAAGTATTTCACGAGGCCCTCAACAAGGTCGAACGCAGCTCCTCCGCATCCGAGAAGCTCTACAATGCTCTTGCAGGCGTACAGTCAGAGCTCGGCCCCGGTATGGCTTCTAATCCTCAAGCAGCCGCTATGCTCGCATACGTCGACGGCCTCCGTGAAAAGACCGCATTACCTGATCTGACCACAGTCATGGACTCGCGCACGCAGCCAGCTACAGTGACCCCGAAGACAACCGTTCGCGATGTTGCAAAGCTGATGAAAGAGCGCAGAGTGACAGCCGTCTGTGTTATGGAAAATACTCCCGGGTCCGACAGCATACACCCCAAGATCGCCGGCATCTTCACGAGCAAGGATATAGTCCTCCGGGTAATCGCTGCTGGTTTGGATGCTGGGATTTGCAGCGTCATCCGGGTTATGACCCCCCATCCCGACACTGCACCTCCAACAATGACCGTGCATGACGCACTCAAGAAAATGCACAGTATGTACGGTTAGTCCCACACCAACTTCCGCTGATCCGTCTGTCTCTAGATGGCCACTACCTCAATCTGCCTGTCGTGGAAGCTGACGGACGGCTAGTGGCCATCGTCGACGTACTCAAGCTCACATATGCCACTCTCGAGCAGGTATATAATATTTTATTGATCCCGTCTCTTTGTTGACTTCTGGTAGATGAACGCAATGAGTGTTGAAGCGGCCGGCGAAAATGCTGACACAGAGGGTGGTCCAATGTGGGGTCGTTTCTTCGATTCTATTGGTGGCCACGACGATGCCGAATCCGTGGTATCAGGCTCGCATGCCCCTACGGACGGTCATTCCATCTCCGTACATAATCTTTCCCGCACTCAGCAGTCACCCTACCCAGAAGTCCATCCCAACGACTCTGCTTCCGTTGTTGATGATGACCACGAGTCCGTTCTTGACGCGTACCCGCGCAGGAAGGGTGCACATAATATCCCCAGCATCATGGGTGCAGCCTCGACTGTACCTATCGATGATGGCACCTATGTCTTCAAGTTCCGCACACCGAGTGGTCGGACGCACCGTTTTCAAGCTAGACACGACAGTGTCGAGATGCTCCGCGAGATTGTGTCCGGAAAGCTCAACACGGACCCATTCTTCACCTCGTACAACAGTGATCCAGACCAAAAGCCCGACCCGACAGACTTCATATTGTCATACACGGACGCAGATGGAGATACGGTGCTGATTACAAGCGACAATGATATCGCCGACGCCGTTAAGATCGCACGTACGGCGGGCTCGGATCGTGTTGTATTGTTCATCCAAGGTGGTAAGCACTGGGAGGAAGCAGGTGCTGACAAGAGTGAAACCAAAACTGCCGAGGTTCCGACCCCGCCGAAAGAGGAGGTGAAAGCGGCTGAGAAGCTCGAGGTTGTCCCGGAACCGCCCGTTGTGGCTTCACCTCCCCAGGTCCATGTGCCACCGCAACAGGAGCTCGTGCTGGGTATCCCCAAGGACTTGTTACTTCCTGCGAGTATAGGCGCACTCGCTGTCGTCATTCTCAGTGTTTTCACCGTCTCACGTCTGACGCGCGATTAGTGGAAGGAAGGAAGCGGAGCGATGCCCTCGTATCCATTTTATTCCATCTTATGTTGATTGGCCCCTTAGACGATATTTCGCCGACTCGTGGAAGCATGGACTTTTTTTTTTGTTTTCTACCATATATGTTGCATCCCTCACTCGTTTGCATATACGACTTTTGCATGATGTTATTCACGAAACCACCACGCATGGACGAGCGTCCTCGACGAGTAATGATTAAAGATGACTCGGGCTGTGACAAACGCTGGCTCGATCTGCCAAATATTCTGGTAAGTAGTCACTGGCTATGGTCAATATTTAAGGTGTCAGATTCAAGTTAGTAGACTATAGGATTATCAACAAGTAGCTTCGATTAGATAGAGTAGATTACAAGACTAATCTAATCTCCTTGATTCTGACACTCGTCTGATCCCGATGATCCGACATCTTACATTCGCACACTACCGTGTCCGGAGTCCCGCAAGAGAGATCAAGTGAGCATTCTCCCAGCTCGTGAACGTGTATAAATACGTCTACAGGTCATGACATTGGGACAGTTCACTCTTGTCCCATGCCGTCCGTGCCAGACATTAGCCTAGCCCAGCTTTTCGACGAAGTCAAGTGTGACGTCCTCACCAAGGACCAAGAGGTCGACAATGCACTCAAGCTTCAAGAAATCTCGAGAACCTTTCTTTGTGAGTCCCCTCGTAATGATATATCCGTCTGATCATTGAAACGAAAAACGTCCATCGGCGGTAGCGGACACAATCACAGGTAGATACGCACGCAAATATCGATCGAACTACGGACATGAACTGAATCCCAGTTAAACAGTCCCAACGAAGCAGATGAACGAATATGCACTCCGCGCTTCACTCGGTGACGATGTCTACTTTGACGAGTCCACTGCTGCCCTCGAGGCGCACCTCGCCAAGATAACCGGGAAGGAAGCTGGTCTCTTCGTGCCCTCTGGTACGATGTCCAACCAAATTGCTCTGCGGACGCACCTCCAACAGCCGCCTCACTCTGTTATCACCGATGCTCGTGCCCATATCTATCGGTGAGTACCTGGGATCGTTCGCGCAGTCTCTTGTGTACTCATGGTGGGTTAGGTCGGAGGCCGGTGGTGTTGCATTCCACTCGCAAGCCAACAGCATCCCTATCCTCCCTGAGAACGGTGGGTTCAGACAAAATAAGGACGTTGGAGTCATAGTCATGGCGTTGAGTCGATAGGTCACCATCTCACGTGGGAAGACATCGAGCCACGTATCGTCTCTGGCACGAACGTGCACGTGTAAGGCGCAGTTCCAGGCCAGACGAAACTAAATCTCACTTCACATTGACTGTATTCAGTGCGCCAACGCGAGTCATCGCACTGGAAAATACCCTCAACGGGACCATCATGCCTCAGAAGGATGTCTGCGAGATTTCGAAGAATGCGCATGCTCAGGACATCATTATGCACCTTGACGGAGCACGGATCTGGGATGTCGTTGTCGCGACGGGACTGTCTGTAAGAGAAATCTGTGACCCATTTGAATCTGTTAGTCTGTGCCTTTCCAAGGGTCTCGGTAAGATCCCATCCATTTCTTTTTCCAACTGCGTTATGATGCTGATTACCGTTCTCCAGGTGCGCCGATTGGGTCATGTTTGGTCGGCACAGAGGCCTTCATCACCAAGGCACGGTGGTTCAGGAAGCTTTTTGGCGGCGGAATGCGTCAGACAGGTTACCTGGCCGGCTGCGCTGCCTATGCGATGACCCACAATCTCCCTCTTCTCGCTCGTGTTCATGCACTTGCCAAGCGCATGCAACAGGGTCTGGAAGCCATCGGAGTCGGGATCACAAGTCCCGCTGAAACTTGCATGGTGTGTCATCTGACGTTTGTATTTTGCCATCGGAACGATAATCGGCTACCGACAGTTGTTTTACGACCCGTCTACTATCGGTGTGGAATATTGGGAGGTCGTCGACCGTGCCGCTGCGCTCGAGAAGCCCATCAAAATCAACGGATCTCGTATCGTGATGCACATCCAGAACTCTCCCCAAGCTGTCGAAGATTTCCTTGACCTCATGAGGACATTGAAGGAGGAGAAAGTAAAGGCTGGCTGGACACCTGATCGAGCACCCAAGAAACGGAATGCCCAGGATGTATACGTCAAGGTTACCAAGCCAATTTAGATGCATACGTTTTAGTGGTAGAACCTGGATTGACTTGATTATGTATATCTTGCGTGTTGGTGCTGTCCGACGGCTGGGCACCTAGTCCTAGATTATGTTGTATCATGGGATGTAAGACCGCACATAACAAAAGTGGGTTAGTGTGCAAGGGTCGTGATGGGCCAACGCACAGTAAACCGTGATGATACGAACCGAAATGACTCACACGCCGCGCTCTTATTTTAATTCACAACCCGAGCATGCCAATATAATCGCAGATGTTTTCGATGAACATGTGACAGACTCGTCGGACTGATTCTAAACGTCCTCGCCAACAAGCGATTTTAACCCTTGCCCACGTACCGCTGTTTTTCGTATTCCTTCCAGAGAGACTTCAGGATCGTTTTACCGCCTGAATCCAGCGCGGACACCATCAGAGCGTCCCGACTATGCTCCCCTACCATCTCACACAAAGCAAACAACCCAGGCTCGAGATCCTTCCTCGTCTCTGCGTTTATGATACACAGCGAATCGTTGAACGCATCCACGTATGCGACGAGGACGTACGATGCGTGTTTCGCAAAGGGTTTGGCGAGGGATTCTGCTTTATGCGATTCGGTGGACGTGGTGGACGGATGTGCGTAGGCGTGCGTTCTTGGGATAGTTTTAGTGGTGAGCGAGGTGAGGAGACGAGCGAGCGAGCGCGCTTCGTCCGTGGATAAAGGCTGGGAAGCAGATAACCACGACGGGAACGTGTCTGTGACGATTTTGCTCTGTTTTGCGCCGAGCTGGGGACGTATCTTCCGGCTGAGCATCATCAGCTGGCGAAGGACAAGGCTGAGGTGAGGAAGCGTGTGCACGACAAGGTCGCGTCGCAGTCGAATGAGTGCACCAATGATGGTGACGATGTGATGGAAGATAGGGAATGCCGTCGTAGCGTCATGCCCTGAGGAACCAGAAAGTATTTTGTTAAGGAGGGACCATATACTGCCGAGGTCCATGGAGCGAATGGCCGCTGGCTGTGATTAAACGTCAGCAGATGAGTCCGAAATCACACCGAGTAATGCACACCCGATCTGAACAATGCCTCGCAATAAATTCCAGGTATTGCATTTTTAGATGTGATGGGCCCCCATAAAGCTCCTCTCGGTCAGCGAACAGGTTGAAACATCGCGTCGCAAAGTTCTGAATGACCTTGAGCGTGCCTGTGAACGTTTGTCGGCAAAGTGAAAACTTTACTTATGGGATCGAGTCTACCTTGCGGTGCGTCATGTAGCATGACCTTACCGAGGCGGATTAGGCGTTCACGCTGACCCACTCGGAGTCCGCTTCCTCCAATCCCGTCTGCCAGGACATCTAATAAGTGAGAAAAGTCTTCGACCGACAATTTCTTCGAGGCTTGTGTGACGTGCGCGTCCATGGTATGTTCGACTTTTGAAATAGAGTTGGAGACAAGATATGGAGGCATAGAAGAAAAAATGACGCACTATCGTAACCCCGGTCGCCACCGTTGACTACATAGAAACCGACCAGGACGTCAAGGTGAACACGATGGAAGGCGTCAGGCATACACCACAGCTCCTCAAACAGAAGCCCAAGGACGCTTGAGCAAGTCTCGGGATCCAGTCCAGCGGAATTTTCACTACGAATCGTTGATGTCGCTAGCTTCAGTCCAAACGGAACTGAAGCGACCTGAGCTAAAAGGGAGTCAGGAACAGTGACGAGGTGAACCTTATGAACGCACAATCCATTCCTAGCCACTGCGTCAACGACAAGGTGCGAGACCATGCATTGATTTGTTCACTCGACAGGAACTGATCTAACTCGGTGGTATCTCTTTCTACCAACCTCTGTGCGTGGGGTAAAAGCGCAGACTCCAAAGCCTCGAGGAGTGTCTTCAACGCGCATTTAACCCGATCAGGCAGACTGCAGTGTGTTCATCGTATCACTAACATGCGGAATTCATCACGAGAGCGTACCTAGCAGGATCAAAGTCACCTGTCAAGCGCTCGATAAGCCTGAGGACGCTTGACTGAACAATGATGTGCGTCCACGTCTCCTGAGAGTTCAGTTGTGAAAACGGTCTAGCAGCTATAAGCGTAGATATGACACTGGAGATGGATGCTACTGCTTCCGGTTCTTGTGAGCGCAGGAGGCTCCTAAGCCAAAAATCATTGTCAGTAGACACACAAAGTAAAGGTCGGAACGTACACAATGTGTAATTGTATCAAATCGAGGGTGACGCTTGTGAGTGTCTTCGAAAGGGAAGATATGCATGATGGAGAGCCGAGTAGATGGTCGACAAGCGCCAACGAAGTCTTTATACAACCTTTGCATGAGGACAGTACAGACTAAAAATATAAAGCTCACGGTGTAGCTGGGTGTATTCAGAGGCTGCCCCATGCGCTGCAAAAAGACCCGAGTGAACGTCAGTCGGCGAGACCAATTCTCCAATTCATCTGCTGGGACCCTGTCATCCGTTTCTTCCATATGGGATTTCCCCCGAAGTCCCGCATGACTCTTATCGATACCTTTCCTCTTCGCTTCGTTTCCTTGCTCGTTTGCGCCTTGCAACGCTATGCAAACTTGGAAATCTCCAGCCATGGCCCTTTTGACCAGCTCGGCACGCACGGGACGAGTGAGGTACTCTGGAGGCACATAATGAAGGAGCCTGTATACATTACATACCAGAGTGAGCTCAGTTCGAGTTGCTGTCGTTATGGGCGAAGGCGAACCGACCCCGGCAACGGGAAAACAGTAAGAGGAGAGCGGCGCGGTCAGGGTTAATATAGATGATAGGAATACGGCTGTTACCCAAGTTTAGACTAAAATCGAGCCGGTCGACGGAGTGACGGACCTCGAATATTATGTAGTTCCCAGAATTGTGCATTTCGAAAGAGATTGAGGAGAATACCTTGCAATGTGATGACAACATGGTCTCGTCGTGAAACAATCTCATCAGAATCATCTCGAGTATCCTCCTCGGGCAGATCAAGAGATACAGCAAGTAGCAGAGAAACGAGTCTTTCCATGTCTTCCGTCGAGGCCAGCGCGCTACCAAACACCAAAGAGTCAGAGGAAATACACTTATCTCCTCTACCTTCACAGAGAAACTGACTCACTCGAGAACGTCGATCCACCTATCCGTCAGTACATACAGAACTGCGAGGCCCAAATTGTCGCGAGTGAGATCAGCCGATACACCAGACCACTTTGATTCGGACGAGAGACGAGTGGTGAGGATGTCGATTGTCACAGTGAAGATTGATTGTGTCTCCAGCTGTTGCTGGAATTCGCAATTACGTGTGTACCAGATATGCCAAAGAAGAGTCCGAATCTGGTACAGGAGTGGGTAATTAATATAGGATAAGGAAAGCCAAAAGTCACGACAGGTAACCCACGTACAGTTTCAAGGACCATCTCTGGATCCGACGCCCCATCTCGCGCAACATTCAGCAGTACTCCTACATGCGCTTCTCCCAGCCGATCGCAATCTCCAAGTAGAAAAGATGCCCGAGCACGGACGTCGTATAGGAATCGAAGGGCGGCAGATGTCACGATGTGGGAATAACGTGCGGAGGGAGGTTTCGTTTCGACCGTATGCTTTCGTTTCTTGTTGTCGCTACCCTTCGCCGTGTCATGTTCCCCGCCGTTTCCTGTCTTTTCCCTCAGACAGTCCCAAATGACGGACCACCCCAACTTCCCAACATCGCCCCATAAGGGTTCCAAAGAATATTCCCCGTCCTTGGTGTAGGCATTCGCGGGCAAATTGGAGAGAATTGTCCCTGCGACACGGCCCGTGTAAGAGAACGCCCGAGCCAGCACCAACCTCGCCCCACGCAGGCTCTTATCCGTGTCCTCGGTAACCTTCATTTTTTTAACAGCTCTCTCCTCTTCTTGGTACACATCCTTGAAAGCCCTCCAAGCGCTTTCGACTGCCTGAAGTACAGCAGTCGCCAGAGGTGCAGTCTGAGTGGGTATTAGTGATGTGCGGAGGGCGCGCGCAAGAGCAGGTAGGTGGTATGCAAGGGGGAAAGTGCACGTCATGGACTGAGATGAGGATGTCCAAGAGGTGGAAGCAGCGGAGTTCGCAGCCACAGCACCCAGAAGGGCCAATACGTACGTGTGTACCGTACGCGTTTTAGTGTGATATTCGAGCACATGGCCAAGAAATTCTGAGGTTGGTGCTATTACAAGGTGGAATAGTGGCGGTGGAATCTGGTAGTAAGGTCATATTTAGAATCGTAGAAAAGCAGGCGGGGACTACCTACATTGACTAAAGCGGAGAGTACTATCTCCAGCACAGATCCTACGAAGTCGTATTCAATCTGAACGAGTACATCCAGGAGCTGTGTAGAGAGAACTACTAGTTCTGCTTGATAGTCTGCTCACGTGCGTTACTCTTGGAACGAAGACTATGCAACCAACTTACCTTTGGAAGAGGCATCTACAGTTTTCAACATCTCAACGGCTTCGTCCCTTGCCTCACTCAAAGCCAGTTCCCCGCCGTATGCTCCGGTCGTCGCGTCAACATGCGTGCTATGGATGGAGCAGGCAACGAAGAGACGCTCTTTTTCTACAATCTCAAAAACACCGATAATGGACTTCCACTTCTCCACCCCGGAATCCTCTTGAAGGCTCTCAGAACCCCGGAATAGGGTCCAGCATCTGCCCACGAATTCCATTCCCCTCTTCCTGATTTCATCTTTTCCGCCAACAGCGCTAGATGCAGACACAAAGAGCGCAGACCTATGTTTGCGCGTCGCGCTTAGAAAGGAAGTGAAGAGTTTCGGGAGAATGAGCTGGAGCGAGGAAATGAGAGACATGGACGAGGACAACGCATCAAACAATGTATCGAGTGGCTGCTTGAGAGCATCGAGAGAGAAGAGGGTGTCTGTGCCTGCAGCATATATATTGTCTTGGAGCTGTTTTGTACGCGAGGGACTGATAAGGGAAGGGGTAGTGCAGATGGTGCAAAGCCAGGAAGAAAGGTGGGTGCTAAGAAAGGAATTGTAGAGCTGGACGATCATGGGAGAGGAATTCAGTCCCGAGATTCACATTTTACCAAGGTCTGGCAACGATTAACCGACGACCGACGAAACACTCACTTTTTTCTTGTTCCCTGAATTTGCCAGCGCGTTCCTGTACGCGCCGACAACAGCTGAACAGATCCAACTCAAATCATCATCCACACGCTTCCACTCCACACAAGCGTCGAAAACGGCACTGAGACACTCCCCTAGCGCATCAACACCAATTTTCTTCTCCGCCAACGGCCAAAGAACGGCAAGCGCAGCTCGAGCTGGAGCAAGTACTTGCGAGGAGTGAAGAGTGAGCAACTCGATGACGATTGTGTCGAGTTGGAATCGATTCAGCAAGGGAAGGAGCCATGTCTTTATGGGCCGTGCGGCTGTTGGAGGCGGGGTAGTAAGCACGCCGCAAAGCAAAGTCCAATACCTGGAATCTGTAATGGGATCAGAGGCGGAATTTGCACCCCTTTCTCGCCTCGTTTTCTTTGCTTGCGTGAGCAGGGTGAGTATCCATTCCCCGATGACTTCACCCTTATTCGCTGCACGGAAAGATGGATCCGACCAAGCAAGACAGGCTATCTCGATCTTAGAGGGTCCTGTGGTGGATGGTGGGTCGGTGGACGATTTGAGGAGGCGTACGAGGGCATGGACAGAGTATGTGCTATTCGTCATGTGGCCTATATGTTGTACGTTGTGTGCAACTATGCGTCGACAAAATCTACAGCGTTTTTCTGCTGTTGCCCCCTCGTTTCTACCTAGCTGATACAACTCAACTAGAACTCGCTTTCTCGGCCGGTGGTAAGATGCAAAGACTTGATGGCGTGTCTCCAATCGCTAGCCTTCGAACCAAATATCTAGTCACCCTTGGGACTGGTCTAAATGTTAGAATCTGGAGCACTCCAGAGCACTCCAGACCGCTCTAGCCTGGATTCCGTTTTGTCCAACATCTAGACCGGTCTCAAATACTGATGACCATTAATTACCTTGAGGACATATGCCAGCAGACAATTCGTGAAGGTTCGAGAACCATATCCTCATTGACTCATCTCCCAAGTCATGTTTGTTGCAAACATGACTTTTTGCATATGACCGAGAAGGAATTGGTCAACTTCCCTCAGAGTGTCACGACTAATGTGCAGACGGAACTAGATTCCCAGTTGCCATGCCATGCAATAACAAACCCTCCTCAAAGACTTGCAGTTGTCAAGTCTGTCTGTTAGAATCAATCAAATAAACTCGAATCCTTCTACCGGCTGCCATTCGTCTTCTGCACTCGGAACAAAGTCAAATAATTTTGAGAAGCAGGGTGTCCGCGGCGTAGAGAAATGCTGGTACGGATTTGCTCCAGGTATCTTCGTACCACAGCGGTAGCAAAAGTGGGTTCCGCATTTGGCACAAGTCATCTGTGAGATCAGTGGTCAGGAAAATGTGGTTGGTGCAATGCATGGTGCACGATTCTAAGTGATTGGGACAAGAGCAAAGGGGTTACAAGCACCACGACTCGCTGACCTTGCCGTCCGAGGATATGAAGTAGAATTGTACGCACGTGATTACAGCCCATTGATTTCTCGACCCTTACTCCACAACCGGGACAAGCCATCGTGCTTGAATCCATCCATTTCTTGTTCTCTTTCTCTTCCTCGTGCTGCCTTACGAGTTTGAGTACATTGCTACGACCGTATCGGCGTTCTATAGCACGGCGATCGGAGGAATCCGGCGGAGCTGAGAGGTAATCGAGAATGAGTTTGGACGTGAGGGGGAGCGGGCAAGGAGTGTGAGGCCCGTGCCTGACGGAGATGATCAACAGAGACACGGGGACGATGCGTGAGGGCACACCAAGTACGCCTACAAAAAGCACAAAAAGAGTACTCGCATGTGGTACAGGTGCGCAGACGTGCCCAGCCAGACTCGTCCTCGTCAGAGCCGCCAATTATTGATGTATCGGATTTCGGTTTTGGGACGGGTTCCTGACAGTATTCCATCGGACAGTGGATCATGGTTGGATCACGCTCGATATCGTGTTTCTTGCGGAGCCATTTCCATCTGTCGAGTTCGTTCTCTGAGAGGACAGCTCTGACTTCATCCTCTGTTGCTTCACGGAGACCATCTGCATCCTTTGCATCGGTTTTCCCACAGTTGGGTTGGGGACAGCCAACATGAGAGACCTGGCCCTCCTTGACATGCAGTCCCCACATGTCGGCCAGACATGCTCTACAGAAGACGTGACCACATGAGAGAGCGAGACAGTGAACACCTTTGCGCTCTGACAGACATATCGCGCATAGATAAGATGCATGTGCAAACTCGTCTGATTTGGATGAAGAGGCATAGGCAAGAAGGGGAGTGAGGAGGAGCTGTGGGGATGGATGGGGGATTCTGATGGTCGGAAGGGGCGGGACGGGACGGCATGAGAGAAAGAGGAGAGAGGAAGGGATGGACGTACTGGATGGAGTGCATGTCGTTGGCGAGCAACCCGATGTCTGCCAAGAAATCACCTGTGCGTATCCACTCGACCCAGGTATAGAGGACACCTGAATTGTCACCGGGAGACCACATTGCGGTCATGCGCTCCTTGATGAAGGCGAATATGAAAGGGGGTAACCAGGCGGAGGTGGCCTGGAGGGATTGGATGATGGGGGGAGCCTGGGAGGGGTACATGGGAGGGAGGGCGATGCGGAGATGGAGGGGCGGGAGGACGGAGAGGGAGGCCGAGTAGGAGGGGAGATCGGCGGGGACGGAGAAGGACGGGGAGTAGGAGAGATAGGTGTCGTGTGGGACGGGGAAGATGCGGATGGGAGTGTCGAGGCCGAGCTCGACGGGGACGAGAAGGGAGACGATCGCATCCTCGTTGGAGATGCAGATCGTCGGGTGGATCGACTGCTGTGCGGGTCAGGATCGGCGGGGACGACGAGGACGACGAGGACGAGGACGGGCACGGACCTCGAGAACGGACCACTCCTCAGACTGGCTCAGACATGATCGAGACTGCATGATTAATAATATAATATAAAATATACATTTATAATGAAAATAATAATAGAAATCAACAGCCAGAAAAAGAATCTCTCCATCGCAGTCGACGACGACGACGAGCACGACGAGCATCGAGTAGAGCGCGTCGCCGACACATCGTTGACAACGACATCGCGCAAGACCCCCCTACCACCCGCATTACGTTGTTCAGTCCGCAGCGAGGGCGACGTTGGCGCTGAGGAGCGAATACCCTCCTCCTAATCCGAGATAAACATACCCCCCTTATCCGCAACTTGCTCACCTCCTTTCATCACCCCCCCCACCAGAGATGGACATCTACTCCATTTCCTTCACCCACCCCCGCAGGTCCCGCCATCTCCACTCTCCCTCCTCCTCCCTGGACGCCCATGACCACCGTCTTCCCCCACACATCCAACACCCCGAAAACTTTCCCTCCACCCTCCCCTTCCCCGCAACCCAGCCTTCTCCCTTAAACCAGGCCGACTCAGAGACCGTCGAGAAACTTGTCATCCTTGCAAGGTCTCTCCACAACGTACAGCTCTCCTACCTCCTCTCAGACGGCGGTCGCAGCTGGAATTTTTACATCTCTGGCGCATATCAACAGGTCATGCTCGCTCGTGGTATGCTTCTCAAGGACAGTCCTGTCCAGGTCAGCCCCTTTCTTACACGTCCTTCTCAACCCCTCTTACTCACCTCCCCCTCAGCATCGCACTGCCATTAAAGTGCCCCGTTCTGACATCCTCGACTCCCCTTCCTCAAAACCCACACTCAAACCCGACGTACGCCGCAAACTGGACGAAATCGCCTCTCTCACCTATGCCCACATCGCCGTCGTAAACTCCCCTCTTTCCCTTTCAAGTCGAACACCCCCCGATGGCATTTCCACAAGCGCAGGTTGGACCGGTCTCGAAACCGAACGTGTCTGTGAACTTGTCGTCACCGGTCAAGGCGATGCGACAGAGTTGGCAAGGGTTAGGCTCTTGGTCATGTTGGATGAGCTCGTCCGTCTCCCCTCCATTTTTCATCACGTCCGTCTCACTCCATCTATAGAGCGGTTTACATGCGGAACCTTGCGAAATTGACCAAAAGCTACATGGTATCATTGCTGGCCGTAAACGCCATGTACTCCAATCCATCCAAGAAGAGACTGCCACCAACATTTATTACCCTTCTCCTCTTCAGGGTCTAGTTGGTCTCGATCTCGTGTCGTCGTCGGTCGGCACCAATGGCAGTGTTCAGTCTGGTCAGGCTCAAGGGAGTCAACATCAACAGGCTCACAATCCAAACATTATATGGATCACTGGGGAGTTCTTTGGCGTTCAGAGAGCCAGAGATATGCTGTTCCAGCTCTCTGTAAATAAGGTTTGTTTCTCTTTTGCAGGCTTGTGAGCCCTGCTAATTTCGTCTGTTCACAGAGCAAGATCGTCATCTCTCGCGACACTGTCATTGTTCCTCGTAAGCTCGATTGGATGGTTCTTGATCGTGTAGAGGACCTCAAGTCCATCATGTCCGACAACGCGACTTTTATCCAGTTCCCACCCATCGGCAGTTCGACGAGCTTGATTACCGTATACGGCGATCACCGGGTCAATGTCCAGAGGACGATCAGAGGGATAATGCAGCTTGTGTGTATTTTGATTTCTCTCGTGTCGTGTTGTCTCATTTCGCACATTCAGGCCTGCCAGTATTATGTCGCGTCTTTCTGGCTTCTTCCAATCCAATTCAACGTGCTCCTCCCGCCCGCGACACTCAACAGTTCGCAGGTGACGACACTCTTGAAGCAAATCTCGCTCACGACGGGTGCAGAGGTCGTGTTCAAGAGCATGTGTTTCGAGATGCACGGTCTCGAGTACGAAGTTCGAGCGGCCGTCAACATGATCTTGGACTTGGATCTCGTGAAGGTGCGTTTCTGACTGTTCCCCAATATATCTACGATTACTGACGCCGTACAAAACACCAGGCATTCCATCACGAAATTCGCTTTCAGGTTGAGCTCGCCAACGAACATCGCGAGTTCATCTCGGGAAAGAAGAACGGCAAGATCAACAAAATCATGCAATCAGCATCCGTCAAAATAAAGTTCGAGACGTTCAACGACCACAACTTCCTTATCGATCTTTCCGGCTCCGACGCCTCAATCCTGACTGGTCTTACGCTTCTGCAGGAAGAGCTTCCCGCTGAGATATCCTTCCATGTCCCAGAGGCATACCATAAACGTATTATTGGCATTGGAGGAAGGAACATTCAGAGGATCATGAAGAAGTATGGAGTTTACGTCAAGTTTTCGAATGCAGAAGAGTTTGCCGCGTTGGGCGGGTACAACGATAATGAGGATAACGTCGTGGCGAGAACGCCGTCCAAGAATGCAGTCAATCTGGATAATCTAAAGCAATCGGTTATGGAGATTGTAAACCCAAAGGTGCGTTGAGTCGCTGCGGTGCTCAGTATAGCAGCATAGTTACCCGACCCCAGGATAAGGATTATGTCAATGAGACCCTATCGATCCCCCGCCGATACCACCGTACATTACTTGGTGAAAAGGCTATCTTTATACACGATATCGAGTCGAAGACCAATTCGCGTGTGCGGTTCCCGGATAAAGAGACGGCCTCGGATGTCGTAACGATTTTCGGTCCCGAGAGTCAAGTGCAGATTGCTGCTGCTATGCTATTGGTCAGTGTTCCTTGCTTCACATGCCTACTTCATCTTACACTTAACAGGAACATGTTCCATTCGAGGCGGACATGGCAGTTCCACCTTGTCCCGATCTGCCGGTGGTCTGTACCTCCCCAGAGTTTGTCGCATTTGTCGAGCGTGTCAAACGTGAATTCCAAGTATCAGTCACTCCGAATCTCAAGTCCCCCGCCCCCGTTCACTCTACGAATGGTTCTAGCACCTCACTGGACCATCCATCACCGTCTCAAGCATCCCCGCAGATGACGCAGATTCAATTGCAGGGCGAGTATAGCTTCAAATTCAGGTGTCAGAGGTCGAACAGCGACTTTCTACTCGCGGCAAGGGAGATGCTTGAGCAATTCCTGCTAAATCATAATGTACGGGTGTACCCTTCGCCAACGGCGCACACACACAAGAGGGGCGACTCGTTCGCCGAGGCATTCCCCCACTTCGATAGCAAGGTGCTTTCGACTGCAAGAAGGCACGGTGAGTTCTCACCCTCACCCTTTACCCTTGAGTTGCTACTCGTTCATACGTAAAAATACCTTTACATGGAGTGGAGACTAATTGTCCAATCTCAACAGAGTCAGTTGAGTTGACCCGGTCGTCGGACATTCTCGGTGATCGACGGCTGCGGTTGGCAAATTCATCTCCAGATGTAAAGGCGCTGTTCAACGCTCCTGCATACATTTACGATCTCGAGGAACATGAAGATTCGCAATCAGCATATGGGCCGCCTGGGACGGGGCTTGATTATTGGACACCATTACCGCCAATCGTGGGTTTTTACCTAGTTGTGATTCCAAGCTCATTACCTCACTGGATCAATCTCTATAGGGCTCAGTAATTACATCCCGAACCCGCAATACCGAGGATGCCCTGAAACGGGGCTCAGATTCCCTCCTCGAGTCCAAGATCAAGGAACAGATTTCCAAACCCCGATCTCTTCAAAATCGTGCACAGTCCCTTGATCTCACGTATTCCCTCTCGCGAATCACCGAGGGCTCCTCGCGTCTCCAACCTCCAGAATCACCCACAACGTCCACCGGAGGAGGTACTGGGGGAAATTCGAGTCCGACGAGCGCCACCGCACCCTCGTTCCCCAGTGTATATGGACCTAGGTCATCGGCTGTGATCGGGTCTTCTGCTCAGAGAAATGCAAGGGTGATGGATGAGCAAGTTGTGGACGAGGTGTCGCGGGTGATGTCGAACCTTGGGCTTTAAGGTTGCCCCTGTTCGTACGCACCTTCCGACATCGTTATTTTCCCCCCAGCTCTTACAAATACGAATACAAAAAGAAAAAGCGAAGGAGAACGGATCAAGTTGCTTATACGGTGGACTACCCTGTCGAGAACATGGTCTTACCCCGTTCCGGAAGGAATGTGGTAATCCTTCTGAAACCGACTGTTATTCTTTGCGTCTGTCTCTCACTTGTCATGGGACTCCTATCCATTCAGGATTCTTATTTATCTGGGAACATGTATCAGGAGATCCATATCTCCACCTGGTACCCCGTCCCCTCGCATCCATTGTTCACTCTCTGCCTCGCTACCTCACTCACATCATCTCCACCACACAACGGCATCATTCCCTTACACATCGCTTCCTTCTTTTCAAGATTGAAATAGTCTCACCCATTTCCTCATCCACCATTACACACAGTTGACGGACAGACTGCCGCGTTGCTTCTGCCATCATCACCCCTACCAATTATATTACTCCGCGATGCCCACACGCCTACCAAACTGATGCACCTAGCCTTGGTAAGGCTACTGTTGGATCCGACAACTTCTATCCAGTGTCTGTTTTTCTATGTTCGGATTGTCACTGTCTCGCTGTGCCTCTTCCATACATTGCTCTATCTCCTGGGTTCTCTCCCTTCTTGCTTTTTGTACATTACATAGGCAGATAGTTTCTACAGTAGTGGGTTGACCATATTGTTATGCTTCCACTAATAAAAGCTATTTATCTGGTGGTATGAGACCGGTTGGTCGGTCAACTAGTTGCACTTGGGTAGGATACATGGAAATAGTATCAGAGAATGATCCATGGTACCTCGTACAACACAAAATCAAAGAATTCCTGCTCCAGGAGTGTTTGATACTCCCCTATGAATTCATCCGTTCCACCGCCTTTCTGTTTTTTGGATCGGCCGGAACGAGGGGCGAGGTATGCAAACTGGTTGGTCAGAACGGACAGCGTCTTCTTGGTTGACTTTGGATCGGGCTGTGGTGAGTGGGTGATCAGCATAGCTTCAAAATGGAAGGGATGTCCTATACTTTGATAGCGAGCCCAACGTAGTTCGCAGGTAGACCATATCGGAGGACGCTCTCTACGAACAAGCGCAAGATCTTGAGGTGTACCAGGAGCTGGAAGGACTCTGAGAAGTTCGTCCGGGACAACCTTAACAGTTCTGTCTAAAGAAGCGAGAAATAAGTACGGGTCAAGGACCCCCTGCGTGGTTCCTCACCCAAAGCTCCTTCTCGGTAGTATCCGCCACCTCGAGCTCTTCTCGCTGTTTGTCGATCTGTTCTTCCGAATACACAAAGTCACGCACGCTAAATCTGTGACGCTTCGGCGTTCAGTTTGACAACTTTTCATATTGATTCGCCCGGATCAACGCACTTGTGCTCTCTGCATTTCTGCACAAACTCGTCGTGTACCCTCTTGAAAATCACGACGCCAAAGAGGGTGTATTCATCGTCAGAAGCGATGGTGCTGTTTGTGGCATACAAAGATCAGAAACGTGTGTGCATCGTGACATCACGGTGACTCACCATGACGAACGCGGAACTATCATGCTCGTCAGACGTTCATATTTCGTATTCCACTCTTTCGTCAGAGTTCTTTCAGATCGAAGAAGATGAGTAATGTGCAAGCGGAAAAGATGAGAAGAGACATGATCACAAAACCTTACTTTGGTACCGCCACTAGACATGTTTGCATGTACTCTGAATCCTGTATCATGTCTTCTTTCGACACGACATCGACAAGAGACCGCACGGAGAGATTGCCCCTGGGTGCAAAACATCAGCCACGGGGTTGGAGAGAAACGTGAGGCATGAACGCACGTCTTCTTTCGTTGCATTTGCACGAGGGACCCCTTGACAAGGTTGTAGTTGTTCAGTTTAGACTTCATCATGTTATCAATGGATGCCATGTCCTGAACGCGTGTTCAGCATGCGGCGATCGATATGAATGAGATGGGGTGGGGTGGGGTGGGGTGGAACTGTGTGATATTACCTTGTTCAGGACGTCGACGGTCTCTCGCAGGCTTCGTTGCACGCCGTATCTGCCCTCATTCCATCGCCAGCCTTTGAAAATGTAATCATCAACGCTTCGTTCGTTCACCAGGATGTGCTGTGCAAGTTTTGCAGGGTCGTTATTGAGGAGGTTGCGCAGCGTGTCGACTGTCTTCGCGACAGTGGAAGTGAAGAACGCGTCCTGCTTCGGGAGTTCCTCGGAGAGGGTGATGAGGGAATCTAGGGTGCCGGTCTACGAGTTCGGCGCTGAATGAGCACTGCGTGGTGGACGAGGAACGACAAAAGGAGATCCACCTTGAATGCAGGGATGGCAAACTCGGCAACGGCTGTCTGCGAGGACCGAGAGACTTGAACGAGCTTGGACGCGATTTCTGGGAGTATTCCTTCTGCATCCCCGTCACTTGGGATGGCGATCAACCAGGTACTTTGATCAGACGGCATCGTTGTGGTCGTCCTCGTGGACTCGGAGGTGCACCTCGACGAGATACGGCTCGAGCAGGTCTGCCTGGAGTCGAGTGCACTGGCCCCAACTGCAAGGAGGACAACCCAATCAGGACTTGACTTACCCGTGGGTCGCGAAAAATAAATAAATAAATTCCTTATACCATGATCAGCCTGTTGCCCGTCTTATTCCGTCTCGGGAGGACCGTCGTAGTACCATCCCCACCCAGATTCATGTCCACAACGGCGGCGGCTCCATATCTGCTCTCGCCATCCAATCTGCGCGATGTGATTTCCTCGGGCAGCGTGTCGGTACTCGATGCCAGCTGGTTCATGCCCAACTCCCCTCGGAGACCCCTCCATGAGTTTCAGGCGAAGCGCATCCCTGGCGCACGGTTCTTGGACCTCGACGAGGTCGCGAGCCCTCATGAACTCGGCTTGAAGCACATGATGCCTTCTGAGCGACTGTTTGCTGATGCCTGTGGTCTGTTTTTCATACCGCCCAGTCTTTCTCAACGTTTAACAATTCCGAGATAGAAAGACTTGGCATCCATTCCAATTCCCATGTAGTAATGTAAGTCCCTCTCTCCAGCCGAGAGAATGACCCAGAAGAGACGATAACGACTTAGATACGATACACACGGGGTCTTCTCCTCGCCTCGTGCGCTCTTCATGTTCAGGGCGTTCGGCCATCAAAAGTCCAGTATCCTTGATGGTGGTCTACCACGTTGGGAGGCAGAGGGTTTTGAAACCGTGGGTGTCCCACCGACAGAGGAGAGGAGGTCCACTTATCCCACTCCTGTCCTCGACGGAGCAGCTATCCGCTGTGAGACTTCATTTACGCTATCGACCAATCATATTCATTCTGAGAGCCGATGGCAGCCTATGAACAGGTGGTAGCCAACTCGCTTCCGGACCCAGCTTCAGACCCTGCTGTAGAACTGGTTGTCGACGCACGTTCCCGTGGCCGGTATGCCCATTCTACTGTAGTGCATATTGTACTGTGTCCTCATCCACGATAACGTGTAGTTTCATTGGGACTGACCCAGAGCCACGACCTGGTCTATCTTCAGGGCACATACCTCATTCATTCTCCCTTCCATTTAATGTGTTCCTCAAAATTCACACAGCACCCAATTCCCTCGTCCAGTACACCACTTTCTTATCCGAGCCTGAGATACGGCAAGCCCTCGTGGACGCCGTTGGAGCTGACCACGCACAGTTGGTGTTGACGGGGAAGCGACCGATTACCACCTCCTGTGGAAGTGGCATGACCGCCGGGATCTTATGGCTGGGTCTGAAACTCTTGGGCGCACCAAATGTTGCGCTCTACGACGAGGTACGCACCGATCAGGCTGGACCTAGCCGGTAATTAATGAGATTGTCCCGCAGTCATGGGCAGGCTACGCCAGCAGGGCGGAGAGCCGCATCGAAAAGTCAGCATAGCATTGATGAAATCATCAAAATCTATTGTCGTCGCTGTGGTCTATCCCCTGTATGTAGCACGGTACTTGTACACTAGCGTAAGTGGTGGTACAACATTAATCGCTGCTCGTCATTACTTTTGTATTTTGAGTCGTAGGTGGTGGTGTTTGTTGTACAAGCCGAGATCCCTAGATGTCATAACGATACACATACCCTATGATTGAAAACCCCTTGAGCCTCTCTAAAAACCCAAAAAAAAAAAAAAAA
>QFEM01001400.1:22460-33809 GCA_003316205.1 Boletus bicolor
AAAAAAAAAAAAAAAAAAAGAGGAAAGGAAAGTAGGGATGCAGGATATCAGCAGACTTCTGCGTGGCGATCCAACACGGTCATCAGCCCTCTGATGCCTTTGGCGGCTTCGATCTGCACGGGTCTCTGCGCATCTGGCCAAGTTGACCGCGCCACAGTCGCAGAGTAACGAACCTGGACGTACGATCAATACCCTCGAGTAATTCACACAGCGGAGACAGTGCGCTCACTATGACCCTGAATTCATTCCGTTTCTGGAGTCTAGGATGACGAATGATACAATCCCATCTGCGTCGGGATGAAGCACCTTGATCATTGTGATGCGATCAAGCGGGAAAAGACTTACTGCTCTTCCAATAGGACGTTACCGCCCATCGTCTTTGCAATGGAATATAACCCTTTACGGGAGATATTAACTAGTCTCCGAGCGTCGACACCTCCTTTGCAAAGAAACTGTTCAGTGTGCGCCACACGGGGGCCGACCTTCATGGGTGTCGTTTTGGCCAGCGTGTCGTGTGTGCACGCCGGACCCGAACAGCTCTTGACGCTGTCCTTGTCACTACCTTGGGCGGCAATCTCGATGTTCTGGCGAGCGTGCTCAATCTGCTTGCCGAAGAGGCGGGAGAAGACGAGGGTGCAGCAATTGACCATGTCGAGTGGGCTAGCAAGGAGCTTCGAGGGCATCAGCAAGGGAGGGGGGCTGACGGACCTGGAATCTTACGACTCGGTCATTATATACGAGCATGTGGCGTAATTCACGTCCGGCATTCTTGCTTTCCCGCCTCCGCAACTCTGCCCGAGGTGAATTGATCGATCCATCTTGCTAAAGGGGACCTGCACGAGGCGTTTCCAAAATTGAAACGAAGGTCTTGAGGTAATATCACCATCTGACTCCCCTCATTATTGAAATGCGTGATCATCACCTCTTCAATATGTGTCTCGCAGCCAGATCGTTCCTAACGGACCTGATACACCGAATCAATATAAATGTATGTGCTTTGGATGGAGTAATGAGCCCACGAGGATGAGATACAAATACAGGAGAGACGACTGGGAGGATACACACGTTCGATAAATTACGAAAGAAAACGCTGCCCTTGAAGGACGGCTATGAAAGGTGGTCGCCGCGAGGCAGGGAGTTTTCCAGATACGTATCCTGCGCGCCCAGTATAGTCTATCTCTAATCGATGCTGCTTTCCCTGTCGTAAGCGCGTCAACGTCCAGCTGTGAATCCAGTTGCCGTCAGTCCGTTGCGAAAGGCCGGAAGATTTGGGAAGGTATGCTCACCCCTCCAGGAGCAATACATTGTAATGTTTCTTGGCAACCTCCTGTAATAACTGTTGTTGCGAGAATAACAGGGCATTGGCACATTGGCCCCCGTCCGGGACATGCTTCTTGAAGTCAAAGATGTACTTCCTGCACGTGTCATACTCTCCAATGCGCTCGATATCAATTTCTGGGGAGAGACGATTAGAGGGGCTCCTCGAGATCGCAGGATGACTACCACCTGTTTCATCAAACATGAGCACGGGTTCTACAGTCTCGCATCCCACAACCTCCCAAGGTTGATCGTGCTTTCGACGAAACCACCTCATGGCACCGACGCAAGCCCTCGGGCGAGTGCGTGAGAGGAAGTGCGTTGTGCTGCGGTGCCGTTACCGATCAGGGCCTATGCATCAGGCAGCATGCTGTTCGCTACGACGCCTCTTTATTAAGCCTCGAATCAATGATGCACCGCCACTCACTCTTCGGCTTCGGCTGATATGACGAAACGACGAGTACGTGAGCCTGCGCCGTCTTTCCAAGCGAAATCATCAATATGATGCTTGCGCTACCGTCACGAACCCTCACCGAGCCCAGTTATTACGGAGATCGATATAACTGCCGACTGTCTCGGATCCCAGTCAGTATGACTTGCATATTTTTCTAATCACGGTGAGACATACGAGTAGACTAACTCGTTCAAGGCCCATAGTCACACGTTAGCGGGGAGAAACAACAATGTGGCGGGCTCGTCGTCTACGGCCGTCCGTGTCCTGAAAGTGTCCCGAAGCTCCGTGGACCCAACTGAGACATACCACTATGATATGAAATTCATAAGCACAAATTCCACGCAGTGGCACCCTTGGCCCTGCTAATGAGAATCAACGTGGGTATCGAAGGGAAGAGCATAGACAGACATCCACCTGTCCGATGTTATCAGCCAGGGAAAAAATCTGAGCGATATGCAGTGATGGACCTTCCCGGTGTCTGATCGATGGCAGATGCGCGGACGTTAGTGGATGATTTTCCAAATTAGGCTCGGGTATGTTCGCCTGTATTGCCATAAGAGGTAACTCACCCACCTCAGCGCGAGCCTGACTGCAACGAATATGACGATGATGGCTGATTGACCCATCATTGAGATAGTGACTCTGAGCCGACTCCGTTCCGAAACACCCTGCTCTTCATTTTTACCGCAAAGCCGGACCCTATGACACGTATGCTTCCCCCAGTCCTTGCGGGTGGTAGATTAGCCGAACTGGCTAGGTTACCCGCGTCGGGAATCGTACTTGCTTTGCTATCTACTCATATCACCGATAACAAGAATCCACGAGGAAGAAGCAGGGATGTAGTATGCCCCGTCGCTTCTCCGGCTGTTTCATTGATTGCGGCGTCATCGGTAGGGGTGCACAAGTGTAGCTGTCTCGCCTATCGATGCAGCTCGCAACTCGAAGCTATGAAATATCAGGACCACTCTCTTGCCTTTCTACTTTTTCTTTCTCCCGGATTAATGAGCCTCAGGTAAAACTGGAAAGACGGGATGCACTTACTTCGCACCTGTTAATTATTAATTATATTGTTCATTCACCACGTCACTTGCAACTCCCTGCTTGATTTTCTTTATTCGGCGCTCAACGTTAGTTCTCTTCACGGGGTATCTAGGTCTCATGGAGCTTCGATTCGTCAACGGCGCATTTTGTACCACAGCAGGGTATAGGCCAGTGTCATAACACTAGACTGTATTTCTGTATTTCAATATTTCATGAACTCTCAACAAGACTACGATTGGTTCTCCCCCGGTGTCAAGCTTATATACATATCTCTGCTTGAAAATTTCGTCGCAAATTAGCTCCTCAGAGGAACGACACTAGGCATCCCAAAAGAACTGCAGCAACACTAGAGATCGTCACCATATTCTTTCCAGCAGCGCTGCTAGCCGTCGCCGTTGGGGATGAAGCGGTCGTACTCGCCGTGACATTAGCACAGCTAGAGGTCGCGTTACTTGGAACCGTCGCATTAGCAGATAGCGTCAAGTCCGCACACTTGCGGTTCCATGAGTCCTGAGACCTTGTCATGAATCAGGATGTAAAACTAACCTGGTATAGGATGCCGTCGCCCCCGTCGAAGATTATCTGAATAGTCACGTTTGCTCCGTCCTGGATGCCAGAGACACCAGACGTTGCGATGTTGACTGGGAAACAGAACATCCCTTCTCCATTCGTCTGGAAATATGGGACGACCATCTGATACCCGGACGAAGAGTTGAAATCAGCGAATGATGTCGGGTCTTGGATCGTGGAGATGATAACACCAGCTACACGGGAAAATATGGGTTAGCCTGTCTGACCACCCTTTGAACGGTGGTGAAAAAAACTACCAGTCCATGTTGGGTGTTCGCTGTTAAGGTTGATCACCGCATTGCTGATGGGAAATACAGTACGGTTTGAAACAGCGTTGGTATACCCGTCTACGATGATTGTGGTTCAGATAATTACCGTTCAGCATAATTACCGTTCAGCACTAGCATACCTACTGACCACAAAACGTTGGCTCCGAATCCTGAACAAATGGTCCCCTTGGTAGGGGATATTGAAGCTGGAAGTGTGCATTTGCAACAGCAGCAAATGCAGCGGTGAGGACCACAGAAATGAGACGCATTGTGCGGGACAGCTCTCTATGAAGAAATTCCCACTCATCTAGAATGAACTGACGGGTATTTAAGCCATTTCTGTTGCGAGGTACTAGGCTGGAGGGGGAGTCGAGCTGGTTCAGGCGAAAAACTTTTTCACCCGAAGATGGTCTTGTTTGGTTCGCTCCATCAAATGCATCTCGGGTTAACATTGGAGCGACGAGTCTCAAATTAACAACCCGCCAAGCGTGTATTGCATGATTAGTAGGAACCATTGAGCATCCATGCAGGAAGCTGAAAAGCACCTCTGAATTCCATGATATTGACTGAGCAGCGAGTTTTCTTGGTATGTTTTATCCTTGTAGATTACATGGCGGACACGAATATCGAATGATTATCTAGGTATCTGTCACCAGGGGCCACATTGTCCAAGAATGATCGCGGGTCGCTACATTTTACTTTCGCCAAGAGGTCACTGCCAATCAAACTTCCTGCCTACGGCCTATGCGTCCAAACAGGACCTCGCCGATACCAAGCCCTAGGATGGCAGAAATAATATATGCACCATTGAAAGTCCTGTACGCTCTTTCTTTAAAAATTTGGACACATACAGATACCGACCATACTTACATGACAGCCAACATGAGAACGTACGAAAAAGTCGACTGGATGGCTTGAATTACTCCACGTGGTATATCGTGAGAGGGCGTGAACGGAGGAACGAGCCGCCTGCGCGCAGGAATGGCACCGTCTCTAGAAGTTTCGACGATATCCTCTTTGCCGGAGCAAGACTGAACCCTGCTTGACATCGGGGTTGTTCTAGCCGTTATAGTCAGAGATAGGAAGTGTGAGAAATCGATGAGCTGCGGACTTAGCCCTCCAGCGGACTTCCTGAGTGCGTCGATAAGCGGCAAGACATCGTTCCATGACGCAGAACAGAAACAACCCTATGCAAGCACCAGCGATCGCGCCATCGGTTGAAGGACGCCAAACTTTGAAGATGAGGTAGTCCGTATTTCCGAAATGCAACCATGGAATCATGGTCATTGACGTGCTACCAGTTGAGTTGCTCATGTTCGTGCCCACACTGAATGGCCCAGGTTGAACAGCGAGGTGAGCGTCTGATAACGAATGTGAAAAAGTGGCTGAGAAGGTGACATTTGAAACCTGGGACTTTGGCGTGGCTGCCGACAGCGGCTTGGGATATCCCGATTTGGACTTACATATCGAAGGAAAATACTTGGAAATCATAAAAGGCTTGAGCTCTCACCGTGAATTCTTGTCAATCGTTCCTTGATCCCATTTGTGTCCGGCATGTTCTAGAGAGACAGGAATACGTTGCTCACCCTCAGTACTTGCAATCCCACTTACCACGGCCTATAGCTAACAATGGTGAGTAAATTCACATTGCAATCGGATCATGGTCAGATGCCAGGCACGCGTGTTCCCACCCTTTATCGGACACGTACGTATCGACTCGGAGACGGGGCGAACCAAACCAGGCCAGTCCATGATTGAGGTGTCATTTGAGCCATGGCGACAAAGGACAATGTCCGCCACTATAGCATCAGTTTCACTACTATGTGGTGCAATGAAGTCGGGTGACGGATACCGACGATGGTTACTTGAAACAGCGAGTGAAGATAAATGAGGGATGCGAGACAGGAAAATTTACAATAATACGATGAATCTACGGCGCGGCGAGCTTGAATGGCCAAGACACGGTGGTGATGAAGGGAGTGGTGGCAAGGTGGAGAGGAGAACGGAGATGACTTCGTTGCTCGTTTGGAACGCACTAGAGAAGATGATTGGGGCACGACGCAACACAAGTGTTCCGAGAACTACGCTCCCACTTGTGTTGCCTCGTGCCGGTGGGGAGAATGTGTATACCTACGTTGTTGATAGGGCGCCTATAAGTTGGAGAGGAAGTTGTGTAGTGAGTGAGTGAGAGGAAGGAGGACGTAGGGGAAGGAGAGAATGGGAGGAGGAAGATCAGTGCGGCATTTCTGCCCATCCAATCGCAAAATGCCGAAGTGAGAGCTCCCACAGTGTCACTCCTGTTCTCTCACCACTTGCGATGTGATTCAACCTAAGTATACTCAAGATGCTGCGAACAGCCCTGGTCAACGCTTCACGCTCATCCATTCGGCCTGCTATCCTCACGCGCATAGCCGCAGGGTCGTCCTTGCAGCTCCTCGCTCGGTACCAGTCTTTCAAAGCCAACGACGAACAGGCTCTCAAAGCTGCACGTAAACTCAACGACATGTTGCAGGAGAACTGGAAATGTCCCATTCTCACCTACGACCAGCTCAAGCCAAGAACTCTCAGTCCCAGAAACGTATGGTCTCACCTTTCTACCATTCGCAACTTCCAAACGCCCTCCCCCTCTCGTCCAGGATGCTTACCTGATCGATGTCCGGGAACCCGATGAAGTGATGCAGGGGTCTATTCCCTCATCCGTGAACCTCCCACTTTCAGTGCTTGCCAACTCCCTGAACTTGAACGCTCAGGCTTTCCGTAGCCAGCACGGCTTTGACAAGCCAGGCAAAGCCCAGGAAGTTGTTTTTTACTGCAGAAGTGGCAAGAGGAGTGCCTCTGCGTGTGATATTGCCAGAAGAAATGGCTACGAAAAGTGGGTATTCCCGTCTTCCGACATATACCTACACACTAATTAACTCTTGCATAGCATCGCCAATTATGAGGGATCTTGGCTTGACTGGGTATCTCGGGAAGGAGATGGCAAAAGTTCATCAGCCTGAGTTTTCAGGACTACTGGTTATCCTCTCGACTACGTTGTAATACACATAACCAGTATAGTCAACATCAAATACCACTGTCCTGCTCATTGTGGCACATTATGCATCGCAAGTGCTAGCGATTACGTCTTGGTTTCATTCTACAACCTTCTCGGTCACTGAAAGACATTCAAACGTCACCCTGCGTACCAAATCGTTAACCAATTACTAGCCATTCCTGCGAAGCTGGTTTGTACTTGGTTGTAATTTAACTCGATATCTCAGTCTTCCGCGGTTTGCTATCACCATGCTCCTCCGAACTCTTCCCAGGTTTTTGTCGCAACGTACGTTGTCATATGCAGAGGGCACTGTACTCCTGTCAACGACCAAGGTTGTTATGCTGCCCACCAGGCATGCCTCTCCAAGGCATTCCATCCACGCGCTGCAAGGTTGTCTGTGCAAACGAGCACTAAGTACACCTGCACCTCATATCACCCACAGGTGGGATCTTCCTCTAGGAGCTCTCGCGCCGCATTCACTGGAAACCTGGACACAGTGACCTACCCATGGATCGGTACCATGTCCTCGCCGACGCAACTATGACTTCTCTGCTTGAGCGACTGGAGAACCTCCTAGACGGGATAGGCAACGAGGGTTTTGAAGTCGACTACCACGTAAGTTGCGGAGTGACCACTCCAGCCATGGACTCGACGAAACCTGCCGGTGCGAGGCACAACGTCACAGACCGCTAATGGATATCATCGCAGAGTGGCGTATTAACACTCAACCTTGGTTCGAATGGGACATATGTGATCAATAAGCAGCCTCCGAACAAGCAAATTTGGCTTTCGTCCCCCCTCAGGTTCGTCCAACTCCCTCTATGATCAAGCATCCGTTTCTTACCTTTCGTTTTCACAAACCCCTCGATGCCTGTCCAACATTGACGATACGACCGATCCATCTGCTGTTTCCACACGTGGATGGAATGCCGAATTGATGACCGTTCATTGACATTAACCTCGCTAACCGAATGGACGGTCAGTGGACCCAAGCGATATGACTACATCCCATCTACGGACGACTGGCGATATTTTCGGGACGGAGAAGAGATGGGTATTCTCTTGGAACAAGAGCTCAGTCGTGCATTTGGACGTGAGGTGAAGCTGGGACTCGAGCGTGTATCGGAGGCGGTCGAGTAGATGCTAAAAATGATATATGTTGCCCTTGTCGGCTACTGAGGCACGTTGGCAACGATTTAAAGGTATACATGATATAATTGTCATGAATACCCTACAATATTGTCGATATGCAGTATGTGTATGCACTCGTGCATGGGGTCAAAATCGCGATGCTATGACGAAGCGATGCAAAGCTAGTGGAACAGACAAGAGGGCTGGGGATGATTGTAGACAATGTCCGTATGGTGAGTAAGGGATGTCAATCGCTCGAGCTGGGGTCGGTGGAGAAAGTCATCCCTTCCACCTCACGTCTGCGCGAAAGGAATAGTGAACCCAGCAATCTGAAATTGTGGTTCAACGCGAGTCCAGCTGATATCAGAAGAAAGCATCATACCTATTTGCATCCTCATAGCGTTGCCGCACGCTGTGGACTTCCTCGACGAGTCCATTCTCCTTCGCTGATTCACAACTTCGGCCTGCCGGTCTATCATGAGCAAGTTGTGGGGGTGCGGGGTGATAAAATGATCCATCAGTCCAAGCTGTTGGTCTCTGTCCCGTTAGAGGGTCTTGTGTGCGCGCGTGTGCAGTGGGTAGCGGTACTTTAGGGTTCAGGCGCCGATCTCGAGGTGAGTGAGCGAACAGCAGTCTGTGTTGATTAAGGACATGTAGCTCATGGAGGAGACTGTTTGCGTCCTTGTACTGATCTGCTGTCGTCGACGGAGGTAGAGGTGATCTAAACACGTCGCGTGCGTCTTCTATCCAGTCCTCTTCACTGTCGCTCTCCCAATACGGACCAGCGGATTCCGATTCCAGCCATCCCCTCAGTGCACCGTCTAGTGGCGGAGGTCGTATGCGCTGCCGTTTGGAACGAGGTTGAGATGGGTTCACGCTGTGTGACGGTTGAAGTGGTCTGATGAGGCCGTCGAAGAGGAACGAAGGAGGGTCACCGAGCGATGAGGGAGGTGGTGTTGCTGGGCGCTGTCGCTTCAACATGTCTCTGGTGTCGGACGTAGTGATGGACGAGATGGTCGTGGTGCGGTAATTACAGGGGTGCCAGTCGGAGTACATACATGAAAACGTCGTGGATGACCTCTGCCACTGCCTATCAAGTCATCTACGACTCTCGCGACCACTGACAACGCTATGGCCGACATGGACATTTTCGCGGCCATGGGGATATCTGGCTTCGGCAAGGCTGCCAAAAAACGGGACCTTGATCCATCCCGCTTCGACGTGGCGAAAAGACAGGATGTCTCCGTCAGTCGCCCTAATGGACTCGTGCATCTATACCTCATGTTAACCATCCGCCTCCCGTCCACAGGAAAAACAGGCTCCTGAACGCAAGCCTACCTGCCACCTTCCAGAGGTCGAGGCCAGCCAACCAGCGCCGGCTCCACCCACAAAGCAATCCGTGCTTTCTGACAGGGAAGATGCATTGGACGATAGTGCAGATGCAGAAGAAGACGAGCCCGAATATGACCCCACTTCTCCCTCGCTTTCCGCCCCGCCTGAGTTTCCTGTCACTCATGAAGCAACGCTCAAAGAGCACACCAAAGTTATCTCAGCCCTTGCACTTGACCCGAGTGGTGCACGTGTGCTCAGTGGGTCACACGATTACGACTGCAAACTTTGGGATTTTGGTGGAATGACTTCTCATCCGAGGTCCTTCAAGACATGGGAGCCAGCAGGCAGCTACTACGTGTGCCCGCTCCTTGACCTCCAGTTGGAGCAATAACGATACTTACACCTTCACTAGGTCAATGACGTTAAATTTTCAAACAACGGACAACAGTTCCTCGTTATTCCTGCCACTCTCCAGCCTAGGCTTTATGATCGAGAAGGGGAAGAAGTGTATGTGCCATCGGTTCCCTTGCGAGAATACCGTATGACAAATAATCACAGAGCAACTTTTATCAAGGGCGATATGTACATCAGAGACATGAAGCACACTGCGTACGGTTCATTATTGGTAGTTGTGTGATGCGATTTTGACACTACCGCCACAGTGGACATGTTGGCGAGTTGACGGGATGCTCGTGGCATCCACGAGATCAACAGGTCTTTATTACATGTTCAGTTGACTCGACCATTAGGTGAGGCTACTTCTACTCTTGCTCCGTGACAGATACCAAGTCTCTTAGAATATGGGATGTGGAGAACAAGCGCAAGCAGAAGACAGTCATTGTTGTCAAGTCGAAGGAGCGAGGAGCACGGACCAAGGTCACGGCGTGTGCTTATTCTCCGGATGGAAACATCATTAGTGGTGGTATGCCTACGACACCAATCCCATGATGTTTTATAATGAGGATATTTCTTGTAGCTTGTCTGGACGGCGCGCTGCATATATGGCAGTCCTCGTCTAATTTTGTACGCCCAAACATGACTGTTGAAGGTGCGCACGCAAAGTCGACGGAGACTGCCTCTGTCGTGTTCTCTGTGGATGGCCGGACAGTCCTCACGCGAGGAGGGGATGACACTGTTAAACGTATGTGACGCTTCACTGAATGATCCAGCTCTTCTTGAAATGCAACATTTCAGTATGGGATATTCGTTCCTTCAAAAAACCTGTGGTGATGCGTTCCGAGACAACGACGCTTTACCCTGGCACAAACGCAGTATTTAGTCCTGACGAAAAATACGTCGTTACAGGTATTGGTGCCGCATCAAAAGGTGGACGGGGACAACTTTTATTCCTCAGCCGAACGGACCTGAGTGTCGTCAAGGAGGTGGATATGGAATCAACCCCGGTGAAGGTAGTGTGGCACTCCAAGATCAACCAGATCGTTACGGGACTCTCGAATGGAACGATATCAGTTTTATACTCGCCAGCAACATCGACTCATGGCGCGAAGCTCCTATTATCCAAGGGAGCACCGAAACGACCGACGATAGAGGATATGTCAGATGCACTCGCAGCGCCAACGATTTTGACACCACACGCATTACCGATGTTCAAGGATGGGGATGGGATCGTGAAAGGAACAAAGCGCAAAAGGGAAAAAGACCGACTGGATCCACGAAAGAGTCGAAGGCCGGAGCTACCAGTGACCGGACCCG
Organism: Boletus bicolor; assembly: GCA_003316205.1. Lineage (NCBI taxonomy): Eukaryota > Fungi > Basidiomycota > Agaricomycetes > Boletales > Boletaceae > Boletus > Boletus bicolor. The sequence goes on from QFEM01001400.1 coordinate 33,322, forward strand.
GCAAGGGAGGACGTGTCGGGGCAAGTGCGACGCAGCATGTTGTTCAGAACTTGGTAAGGGACACGACGCGGGACGAAGACGTGAGTGAATTGGTTGTCTTTGCGTTCGTTTTTTGCGCGCACCCGTTGCGCTGGATGCGGTTTTCTGGGCTTCTTAATTCGCATTGTGTTACATCACATGACGCACTTTATCTTTTGTGCGACGCAACTGAACGGTTGTTATCTTCTTTTGCAACGGTACTTCACTACAGCCACGGGAAGCGCTGCTCAAGTATGCGGAACTGGCAGATACCGATCCACAATGGACAGGAGGTGAGCGTCATGAGCCATTTTCACCTGCCTTTGAGGCGCATCTCTCTCGCTACGGAGTGCCAATTCTGGAAGGCTGCCGTGGCGGAGACTGAAATATTGTATTGTTGTGTTTGTCATGATCTGCCGGCTGACGTGGCGGCTCTTCCCGGCTCTTCTTTTTTTTTTTTTTCAGCGTGG
>QFEM01001404.1:0-13128 GCA_003316205.1 Boletus bicolor
ACTTGTACCCCTGGACTTTAGTACTCCGTCTTCCGTTTTACCTCCATATATAAGCCTTCATATCTAGTACTGTAGTTTAGCTAGATAATCGACTTAGACACTGGCTATTCCCCTTCGAAATCATCTCCACCCCTCATAACCCTTAAGTCAATTGTATTGTTTACCTCCAAACCTCTGCTCCGAAATCCAAGGACCCAATCAACAGCAAGGGCGCACCACATACGGTGAAGCCAACGTCCTTATTCCTGCAAACTCCGGAGTTCCAGAGTTACACCCGGAGATCGTCGGCACGGTCTTAACATTCAGATACTGTAGTACTCTTTTAGCTGCCGTCCAGTGTATTAAATCTGGATTGGCATTGAATGAGCATAGTTTGCTAGTCGCGTATGCTATATCCGGGCGCGTGCCTATAGCAGCATACATTAGCAATCCTGTCAATGACACGTAATTTCCATTTATGGAAACTTTGTCAGTAGTCTCCCGAGGTTCGAGTTTTACATTTGGGTCAAGTGGGATGGTTATTGTATTGGCATTTTCCATTCCATAGGACTCTAGTATAGCCTCAATATATCTCGTCTGTTTGATGGTGAGAGTTCTGTTCTCTCTATTGCGATCAATTTCTATACCAACGAGTTTATTCAGCTCACCGAGATCGGTTATCTCAAATAAGTTACCTAATTCGACCTTTAGCTTATCCATTTGTGTCTTCATCTTTGTGAAGAGCAGTAGGTCATCAACCCAAACAGTGATAATTTCGATACCATTTATGTGTCATATATACACACATGGGTCACTCTCTAGACGGTGGAAACCATTTGTGTTATAATATGAATATTTTCAAACTTTTTCGCATTTCAACTTTTCCTTTTCCAGTCACATGATCTGTGCACATGACCATGGGAACCAGCACATGACTAGGTCTAGAACCTATGATGTCATACCTCATGGTACCCATAACCTTTTAATTTCCACTCTTCTCACACAGCTCCTTTAATCTCTGTTACTTCTTTTCCCGTGCCTGACTTCTTTTATCAGTCTATTTATGGTAGTTCCTCTCACGCACAGCATGGTCTGTGCGCACACCTGTACATATATAAGCTAGCACTCTGCGACTGGATTCCCCAGTCTAATCCACTTGTTTGTTGCTTCACTGGTCATTGCCTTCGGGACTTGTTCCTGATTGTAGGCCTGCATCGAACGGACTAAGGCTACTCCTCCATCCTCTTATCTTTCTTTGCCAGGACACATGTAGCCTGCGAGCATTTTGAGCCTTGTGGACTTTCTTTTGTTGTTCACAATAAGGGTTATTACAATTTGCTTGTAATTTGGCATCAATTTTGTGATTCCATTCTCGCCCGGACTGCTTAAGTCCATATATCGTCTTTATTAAGCGACATAAGCAAGATGTTCCATCATGGTACCCGTCAGGTTGATTCATGTATATTTCCTCTTTTAGGTCACCATGTAGGTAAGCTCCCTTGACGTCCATTTGTTGGATTTCCCAATCCTCTTGGACAGCTATCGCTAAGATCGCTCGAATGGTCTCGAGTCGGACGATGGGGGCAAATGTTTCATTGTAGTCCATTCCTGGGACTTGACTGAAGCCTCTAGCTACCAGTCTTGCTTTGTATTTTAGTAGCTCGCCCTCTTTATTGTATTTTCGCACGAATACCTATTTATTGCTAATGGGTTTTCTATCTTTGGGCGCATCAGCGAGTTCCCATGTACCCATTTGTTTCAGCGTGTCCAGCTCGGTTTGAATGGCCTTTTCCCATTCAGGCCAATTTGGTGAGTCCATTGCCTCTTTGAGTGTTTTGGGATCCTTATCTCCCATATTGCTCTTGGCAAAGGCAGCATATACCCATTTAGCCGATGATGTTTTGGATTCTTCCAAGTCCTCATCTGGATCATGCAGTAGGTCTGGTAGCTCGTCATTGACCTTTTCGATCGTAGTCTTGTATTTCTTTGTAGTAGGAACATCGTCCATAGATGTATTTATTCTCTTGTTGGATGGGCCAGCATCAGAAGTCGGTTTGCGACTGTCATTATGATTCTCTCACTGCTCCCCCTCAAACTGGCAGTCTGGTGCAGCAGGCTGAGTCAGTGGGAATCAATAGTTACGTGAAACTTTGACATTGCACGTTTTCAGATCAAAATATTTGATGGCCTTTGGTCCATTGTCATATCCAACAAAAATTTGTTTCATACTCCATGATTGAAGTTTAGTCCGATGAGTCTCCTCAAGGATCCAGACTGGTACACCAAATTCCTGTATGTGTAAAATATCTGGTCATTGACCTGTCCACTTTTGGTAAGGTGTCACGTCACTGATCACTCAAGTATAGGCTCGATTGTGAATGTAGCATGTGTGAGTTATCGCTTCAGGCCACAATTCATTGGGCAAATTATGTGCAAAAAGCATGGCACATCCCAGTTCAACAACTGTGTGATTATATCACTCCGCAATCCCATTTTGCTCAGGCATGTAGGGTGTGGTGGTCTGTATCTCAATTCCCTTATTGAGACACCACATGATTAGATCGCAATTCATGTATTCATGTCCATTGTCAACTCATATGGTCCTCAGCAAGTGATCACCTTGCCATTCAACCCATGTAAGGTAGTGTTTTACCTTATCTGAAGCTTCACTTTTGTGGGTTAGATACATTAGTTTAGTTTGTCAAGTGGCCTCATCGATGAATGATATATAATATCTGTGCCCTTTCAGTCCCAGTATGGGAGCCAGGCCCCACAAATCAGAGTGTGTGACTTCACCCGGTTTGACTTCCCGCTGGCTTGCCTGTTTAGGAACTAGCTTGCAAGTATGTTTCGCTTTTGTGCAGGCATCGCAGTCAAATTCCTGGGTACTATTTTGTACAGTAAACCCATCAACTAGGTTTTTACCATGTAGATTTCGTAGTCCAGTGATAGCAATATGTCCTAGGTGACAGTGCCACTCCACCCAAGTATAAGATTTTAATTTAATCACGATATTGGCACATTCTTCTGCATATTGTGTGACAACGTTGAGATAATATAAATTCTCGCATAATTCACCATGTGCGATGTTCTTTCTGTCTTTATCACATATAGTGATTTTGTCATTGGCACAAGTCGTACTACCTCCTACAGCATCTACTACCCTCTCTCAACTTCTCAATTTTTGGAGTTGAGGAGTTTCCTGACTCGGTGGCATGGGTAGTAGGAATACTCGCAGGTGAATTAGGCAGTGCAGGTGTGGAGCTCGATCCACTAGCCACCGGTACAGATGGCACAGACAGTGGCACGAGTGGTGCTGGTGGATTAGGGGGCGGTACACCAGGGGGCTGTCCTTGATTGGTCATCGTCAAGAACGGATAACGTACGAATGTAGTATCGCCGATTAGAGGTCTGAGGCGGGGCTCATAACCTTATGCGCAGAGTGTTAGACGATGAGTAGCGAGGTCAAACGAGATCAGACGAGATAGTGGGGAATGAAAGTCAAGGAGACGATATATTCCCCTAAGCTACTTGTGGCTTGTATATTCCGCTACACTACGACAACACGCCCCATCGATTTGTGAAACTCGGGACTTTGCCACGCACTCTCCGATCGTCCTCTTTGAAATTTGACACGATCAGTATGGACGTGTCCGATGCGGCGCAGTGTACTCAGTACAGCGCGTCCTTTGTGCGTTGATCGTCCAAGCGAGTGATGGACCATTGAAGTATGGCGTTTTCACGGGAACGCGCTGTTGGGGGATGGAACCGGGTATGGAGAGTACATAGCAAGGTGGGATAGGAATGTCCCGGGGTTCATGTGTCCGGCGGAATGACCGGACAGAGTCGTGACGGGATATAGACAGATCGGCACCGACCAACGGAACGGATTAAGTATCTCGTTCCTCTACCAAGGCGTCAGAGCCATCGCCGACCTCATCTTCTTTGACGTCACACATAGCCACGATTTCACGGCCAAGAGCTTTTGGCCTTTATGGATCAGACGAGCGGGACCGTGACGGTCGCCCATCTAGTACACCTAAGCCGCTTCGAATTCGGGTTCTCGTGCGTGTGGTGGTGCATGTTGACATAGTCGAGCTCTGATTGAAAAGGGGAATATATTATGTGGGTGATACGCCGCGAGAAAGGAGTGAGGGTTTGTAATTTTACACGAGGCTTGCGGTAATGACGCCCAACGGAGCGCCGTACAGATGATGGGGTTGGCCGGTGCTTGCGTGTCTTGATATATTGATAGAGGGCGTGGCCTCGACCTGTTTGGGTTGCACAACATGAGATGAAATCGATTAATGATGACAGGGAAGAGCGTACTGGTTCTGGAGCGTCATAACCCAGTCACTGCGTCGATAAGGTGGTGGTAGAAGTTCTGGGGTACGATTTTTGTCAACGAATGTAAAACATGACCGATACAGGGCATCGCTCCCCCACGAGAATAAATATCCCCTCGTTCCTACAGCGTGTGTACGGCGTCGTCTTTTACACGGACGACAACAGCTGGATCCCCAGGATCTTCCTGACGGCGTCTCTCTACCAAGGTCCTGAAAACCCTAAGCCTTCCTCCTCGTGCATACCAAAAAGGTGTGGTCTTCGGTACCAGACATGTGGCAACTTACGAGAAATCCTACCAGTGTACGTAACAAAAGGCTATACACGACCTGGGCACGGCCGTTCGAAATGGTCCATCAAGCTTCCTTTCCTTGTGAAAGTCTTGTCACAGGTCGGGCAGGCCCACCTTACGGGGTTGTGTTGTTCCTCCATATGTCTTCCAAGATTCGACTTCTTCATTGGTCTGGAGATGCATCCATGCCAGAGACATGTACACAGCCGCGAATCAAAAATAACGCCGTGTCTAAGGCATAGGTGAACTTTGAGGTCCTTCCCCTTCACTGGGTCATTGCAAAATATTCCGTGGTCTACCCACTGGCAGATGACCTCCATTTCGTCGATAAGATGGCCATTGAACGCTATCATGTCCTTTGGGGATGGTACATTAAGACCGAGACTCCGCAAAATAAAGAAATAGAAACATACTAACGGTGACCAATCTTGGTTGTACCCTTTCGGGCTGTTTGTGGTCAACACCACTTGAACGTCCTTGTCCTGAATGCCGAGAGAAACAAACTGAGGTAAATATGCTTTGTGAAGTCTACCTCAGGCAAGCAGGATCGCTCTCTCACCTCCCCAGTAGCCGTGACCGCCTCTCCCTTGGCCCGACACGTCCTCTGGTGCTCAGGCAGAGATTCATTGCGAGCGAAACGTGACCCACAACCCGAGGAGACGACTTTTTCCTGTATGTGGTCGGTAAGAGCTCGATGTACGGCATGTAATGTCTCTTAGAGACAGACCTGGTAGTTCCTCTCGTCTCCGATACGGTCCGCGTGCACAACATCCAACTGTGGCATTAGCACGCTTCCAGGACATTCCACGACTGCACCACATGGTCCAACACCATCGATCCATTGACATTCAAAGTGATCAGCCTGTCTCGTTCTGTCTGGACCGAGAGGATGGGGTGTGTGATGTAGGGGATGGATAATCGATTGAGGCTGTGGTAAGGACGAACCGACGCGTTTTCTCGGCGAGGGATGTGGCAGTTGACCGAAAGAGTGATTCTTGGGCGGTGTTACAGTGTGGGCCGAGTGGGGGATGTATGTCTCTCCATCCCTAGCAAGTGTTTTCTCTTCCCTGCCTACCAGGTGGAGGGTGGGTCGCCCAGAACAAAGTGCACCGGGAGAAAGCTCCCGTTCAGCGTGCGGAAATGAACGGTTAAAATTTTGTACGTCAGTCTGATTCAGTCGGCGAGGAACCTGATCTGCAGTCCAAACAAGCTCAGATCCACATATTCTGGGAAAGCCCAAGATATTCTCAGTACGAGTAATATCTAACACCAAAAGCCATCAGTACTTGAGAAGCGAATAAAAGACTGTACAAATTACCAGGGGTTACTTGTGACGGGTCTGTTAGCCAATCAAGTGCACAGTTACTAGGTCCAACGCTGTAACGGTAGCTCTCATAAAACCCAGGTTTCGATGAAAACTCTCATGCAGGACCTACCAAGAATATTCAGTAACATCCGCATCGGCGGAAGGATGATTGGTGAAAAAATCCTGCTCGTTGAAGTAGAGATTCGACATTGTAATGTAGTTCCGCTGTAAGTAGATTGCGTGTTGGCCCCCGAAGCACGGGCATCCTACCTTTTATCCACAAGCCCACCTTCAAAGAACCTTTGCTGGAACATGATTATGCGAGCGATCGTGCTGGCCTACCAATACCCACAGAGATGTCCGGACGATGAGGCCGTGAGGACCCACATTTCAGCGCCAACGCCAATTCCTATAATTTCCTACAGTGCATGTCAAAGAACCTGCCCAGGGCTGCCAAATAGATGGAGGAGGGGGACTGTAAATGGTAACCGAAGCGCTATTCACACGGAATGAGATCATTGCGTCGGAATTTCAACCACCCCTGAGGTATGCTAAACGTTGTAGATACGTGTTCTAGCATTTGTTATCATAAGCGGGGACGAGCAATTGCAATCAACGGGAGCACCCGGATTGCCGGAAAGGCATACGGAAAGACTAGAAGGGGTGAACATTGGTTTGAATGAAAACGCTGCGGTCTGTCAACGTTTCAATGTTTCAACAGCCAGGTTCCACGAGGCATGATCGATAGTGTCAATGAGAGCTAGCTGCAACCTGGTTAATGGGCGCATCAACTTGGTGGATTGATTCAGGACCGTGATGCACGTGTACGTACAAGAGGTTGATAGAGAATGAGAGATGGCGGGCTCATTGTCACAACTATGTCGATGGTAATTTGCAATACCAATTTCAGACTGGTCGCTCATGCAGGGTCATCGCACAACCAGGATGCTTTTTCTTTTTCACTTTTGAGTTGTGGAACGGCTGCACGATCACATGTCCTTCCATATTTGTACTTGTACTTTGCGTTCGTTGCCACCAAATGGCTGCTTTGATAGTAGTGAATTAGCATTGATGATACTCTCCAATCCGGGGAGCAAGGAAGGCTACGGTTTTGTTGATCCTTGATGTCAATCCCCCTGAACATATGAACTAGAGCAAGAGCCGGAGGAGTATAAGTCCCTTGACGATCGTTGTTCAAAATATTTACGAGATCTTTGCTGCGGCGGTCAAGGACGTCGTTCGTGAAGGCTGAAAGATTCTACTTGGTGTCACGGTCTGAGTGGAGTCATGAGGCGGGGGTCAGGTTGGCAGTGGATCCAAGACAAACCTGGCCTGAGCATTCAACAGCTATCTTTAAAATTAAGAGCCAGTTTCGGTATCCTCAGAGTGTAAAACCCAACGAAGCATTACTATCCCACTGGGTTCGATGAAGTAAGGCTTTGGACTCGGGTTCCAGCAGACTGTGGTATCAAAAATGAATTGTTTTAATTCCACGTACGTCGTACACCATCCCCAAATTTCCTAGTAAAACATATTCCACGGAATGAAGTGAAAGCGCAAGCGATTGGAGGGTAACGTATGGTGTAAGTAATTCATGTCAAAATCATGTCTGTCTGTAGGTAGGTAGGTATTAGGAAGCATTGAACGACTGGCATCGCAATTGCAACAAAAGCACCAGCTTTAAAAAAAGAAGAGAATTACAGCCGTCAACACGGCGCAAAATAGCAACAACACACTGATCGGAGAGCAAAAGGGAGGTCTTATTGAACCCGTCTCTGCAAATACCTGGCTCGAGCGCGCTCCATCGATTCGCGAAGCTCGGGACTTTGCCACGCGTTCTCGTCCTCTTTAAAACTTGACGCGATGGATCCCAAGGCGTCCGATTCGACCGACGTTCCGCGTCCGATGCGGCGCGATGTACTCGATACGGTGAGCTCTCCATGCATTGGTCGCCCAGGCGAGTGGTGGGTCGAGTCCGGCTCAAACTGGCGTTTTCGCGGTGACGCGCTGTTGGGAGGTGAAATCGGGTATGGAGAGTACGAGGGTGGGATGGGAATGTCACGGGGTCTGTGTGTCCGGCGGAGCGACCGGACAGAGCCACGACGAGATATGGATGGACCAGCGACCGATGGAATGGATATGGCTTGGTTGTCTCGCTCCTCCACCCAGGCGTCAGAGCCATCGTCGACCTCGTCTTCTTTGACGTCGCTCATGACCACGATTTCGCGGCCAAGGGCTTTTTGGCCTTCTTGGATCAGACGAGTAAGACGGTCGCCTATCCAATCCATCTGGTCCGCTTCGGGCTCGGGTTCGGGCTCGATATCGTCTGTGTGGTGGTGCACATGGATATAATCGAGCTCCGATTGAGGAGAAGTATATGCGGGTGATACGCTGCGGGGAGGGGTGAGGGGTTGTAATTTTGCACGAGATTTGCGGTGATGACGACCAACGGAACGCCGTACGGACGATGGGGTCGGACGGGGTCTGCGTGTCTTGAGAGACGGCATGGCCTCGACCTATTTGGGTTGCATAACATGAGATGAAATCAATGATGACAAGGAAGAGCATACCGGTTCGGGATCGTCAGGAACCCAGTCACCGCGTTGATAAGGAGGTGGAGGAGGAAGTTGGTCAGGTTTACCCCGGTCCCGCCAGCTAAGGCACCGCTGAGCGACTCAGGAAGGGGCTGGGATCAAGTTGAGAACGCACAGTCGATATACAGTGAGGCCAACTGCGGTGCCGATCAGGGCAGCGCTCAGCGCTGTGGACACAATCGAACCAGCGAGGGTGCGGCGGCGCTTTGCGGGAGGTAGTTCTACATAGATAACGATGAGCAAGTTGCAAGTGAATAACATGAACGAACGAGAATGAACGAGAGGTGTGTAGGGTTAGAGTGAAGATGGTTCGTTTTCGTTTTAAAAATGGTGGCGTCCACGTGCAACGTGAAGTGGGATTACATACACGAAAGATGTGATGGGGGGACAAGTGGGATATGGGTGAAAGACGGAGAAGACGCACCTGCGATCATTTCTTCGACCTCTTCTTCCGGCTCACGGAGGGGCATATCCCTGTACTTTGCAGGGGTATCGAGATAGCCGGTTGTGGATGCTGCAGAGGTGGTGGCGTGGCTCGGCTCTGGCTCAGACGGTATCCAGCCTCTCTTGCGGGCGAGTGGTACTGGCGGAGAGAGGAAATTTGCAGGGGGGAATCTTGGGGGTGGAAGAGAGGCAACTTGGTGAGATATAGTACCGCCTTCGATCCGGGATGGAGCCAGAATTGTGCCGGATTTGGCTAAAAAAGGATTATGCAGACCTGGAACGTTGAGGGAGAATGTAAACGGAAACTGCATCATTTTCGTGATTCTTTCGTGAAGTAAAAAAAGACAGACAGAAAAGAGACTGAGAATATGGCAGAAGGGTCGATCAACTTTGCCTCTCCGTCACTGTAGGTCGTGGGAAAACACTACCTCATTCACAGCACCCCTTTCACGAGGCGGAACGCGCGATACGTTCCGTATACACTATGCCAAGCCGTGAACACACCCAGGATGTATGTAGAGTCCGAGCGCATGATCCCGCAAAAGCCATGTTTCGCGTACGTCGACAATGCACCGCGCCAATCCCTCTGCGAGGAACATATCCCTCTTTTTATCTCATATCTCGAGATACTGGAGATTTGCCTACCATCTCTCGTCGTGGTCCAGGGCTGTACCAGCGACACGCCCCCGTTCATCCATCGCGTTGGTCCTCGGCAGAAATAGAATGTATAGCGGACCCACATTGCCAGTACGACGCACCCAAGACATTTGGGTACAATTAATGTGTCGTATAGACACCGGGAGGACGATGTCGCCTAAATCGCCGCGACGCCAGGCCACATCTTCATCAATCCATCTAGACAAAACGTTCCCGCGAACATCTCAGATGGTCATCTCAACACGCACTAGCACTGCATCAGCGGGCTTAGAGCGCCAACCTGCCTACTCGCCCGATCCCCCTGACCCGCGCGTGCTCCGCAAACTGAATCTCTCTCCTAGATCTGCAACACCGTGGACGGCCCGCAGATCCGGCACGATACATGATCATCGACGAAGGCGCAGCCGAAACGCATTCTTGGACGTCCTCGAGTGCGTATCTAGATAGGCCTCGTAGAACCCCGCAATGAACTCTTCTGCCTTGAATCCAAATCGGTTGTACAATAGCTGGGTGTGTAAACATGGGAATCATCATCATTATCCATATGATCGTTTGGGCGAAACGAGCAAGGGGGGTAAATAACGCACCATGGCTGGATTATTAGCAGAGACGTGGAGGGTGATGTCACGGTGCGGATGGAGTGCAATGAGATGGTACAGCATCGTCCTGAAATGAATGGAATAAGTCGGCACCAATCGATTGAAACAAAAAAGAAAACGACATACGTCGCTATCTGTGCATTCTCCCACCCGGCTCTGACAGCCAGGTATGTGATGTAGGTTTCCTGCGGCGAACTCAAGAACGCAGCACCGACGACAAGGTGACCATACATGGCGATCACCGTACACCGCTCTGGGGCATAGTGCAAGGCGTCACTGACTAGCGTCCGAACGGGGTCAGCGACCAATACAGCAGTAAAGCATGCTAACCATCGATGCCCTCCCAAAAGACCCGTGCCAACAGGTCGTGGACCTGGCGTAGATGAGATGGCTGGAGAGAGACATAGGTGATGGGGGTACGCGGTCTTTCGGGTTGGTCACTCTCGGGACTTGAAAAAAAAAAAACGAGGGGGTCAGCATGGCGAATACGAACACGCGTACAAATATAGATACGTCGACTGACCGTGCAAGCGCGTAGTGTGCACAAATGTCATCCATGAGCAGTGTCCATGGCGAATGCGATTCCCAGTCCACCGCGATCAATCCGGGTGTCTTTTGTGGTGTGTGCCCGTAGACGCGGGCTGCGAACGAGTGTTCGTATCGGGTGGTTTGAATCGCTTGGAGCGCATCGAGCACCGCGTGTGGGACGGGTACAGAGGGTGGAACATCGAGCGGGGTCAGCGTCGTAGGCGTACCGACATCTGGTGAAGGCGACTCCCTTAACCCCGCTCTCCGTCTCTCCTGCCAAAAAGTAAAAAGAACGACATCAATTGACCTATTTTCCGATTCACAGCAACGCCTACTTGCTGCAACTGCAACTTTCGAAGCACGATCCATTCAGAAGGAGACGTCACACGCCCCGCCGCGCGTTGTTTCGCCGACGCCACGATTCTTGCAATCTCGAAACGGGAGAGCGGACGGACGAGTTCGCCCACGCCCTTGTTGTCGTCCTGACATGGACATACCGTACGATCAGACGAACCCAGGAACACACAACCACCCACGCCGAGGGACACCGGTATAAGAGACGTACGGAAAGCGTGGTATCGGAGGCCTGGGCCCACAGAGCTTCTCGCGCCTCGAGGTACTCTGGAAGCAACCCCTCCATCATCAACTCGAATCCATCGTTTTCGCTCTGATTCCCGCTCTCGGGCGCTGTGTGCAGGGTCAAACCATGTTGAAGGACGTCGAGGAGCCCGGAGAGGGATGTCGACGCTCGGGTGGCGCGGTGCCTGGCAGCGGCCACTTTGCCGGTGTTGGTTCTGCGGCGTTTGGCACGACGGGGTTTAGTCTGGGGTGGTGGTGGTGGTGGTGGTGAGCACTAGATGTCGTAGAACTCAAACGGGGAGGGGTACCTCCGAGTACGGTTCGTCTTGGTCGTCGGATGGGGTCCATGTCGGGTTCATGGTCGAGGAACAAGAGTGAGATTTCTTATTTGGGCCTCGATAGCCCCTGAGTTTCTGACTTTGCTTTGTTCGACTGCTCGGCGACTGTCAAGCCATGTATCTAAGAACAACTTGACTTTCGCTTCACAAAATGCAGCCTATCCCATCTGCAACGATAGCATAAGACCTGCATTGCTGTCCCAACAGTCTTCCGACTGACCATGGTTAGTAGGTATGCAGAAACCCCCCAAAGGCTCAAATGCCGGGACACTCGTCTTGAGAGGCGCAGACAAGTGTCCAGGCATTTGCGCCTTGGAGTCCGTTGAAAGTTGTGTGTGGCACACTGGATCTGCCATGGAGCACCACCTGTAGAGATGTGGACAACCTCGGGGTTATAGACTGCTGCATGAAGTGGCAACTGTACAACCCCATAATAAAGGCATGAATGTCAGGAAGCACAAAGGCATCGCCTTTATGTACCCTGCTCCCAGATTGACACCTGTTTGAGTCTACACGAAAGAGGTATTACCCCCTCGATCTCAACATTAGGGTGCGACAAGGAACGGGATCATTCCCCTTTGATACATAGGATAGAAGAACAATAGGATCGAAGCGTATCCAAGATCAGGAAAACAAGTAATATGATACGACATGGGGAGGTCCATTACAATAAAGTCAGAGGTTTGAAAGCGAAGGGAGCGTGCGTGAAATAATATGCGAAGAGACGGCTGTCAAAACACGATAACCAACAAGGAAAGTCCAGGTCGAAAGAAGTTGATCATTCATAGCCGCGTCACGGCCTTGGAGTCCAGCGGCATCCCTTGAGTCTTGGTCAGGCACACGGTGAGGAAGAGTGAAAAAGACATGTACCAGAAGGATCGATACCGTTGCGGGCAAGAATCTGGTTGTGGCGAATCAACCTTGCTTGGTCAAAGCTAACATACACCGATCGCATCAGAACCCTATACACGCCGCTCAACGACAAACGTACTTGACGCGCTCTCGCCGCATGATGTCCAGCACCTCTTGTGTGCCCCGCTCGTCAAGACCAGCTCGCGAGTCGGCGTCATTGATGTTGGCCTCGATGTCGAACATGACGGAAGTCAAACCAGCCTCGGCTTGACCGGAGAACGTGGACAGAGAGGTGTACTGGTTGAGGCCAAGGAGAGACCTGACCTTCGTGGGTACATGGGGTAGGACGGCGGCACGGTAGCGGTATCCGACTGATCATGAGAATAGGAGGATCAGAGGAGTGCTGCGGATGTCGAGAGTGTGATACTTACGCATTACCAGTAACGCAAGGGAAGCGAAGAGGGAGATGTAGAAGAACATGGAGCGTGTGTTGGCGAGTATTTGAAGGTTCGGAGGTAACGAGACTTGAGTACAACGTAGACAACAAGGTGTACGTAACACAGCCACTAATATGGTCACATGACGGTATTCCTAGGATTCGAATGATCATTCGACA
>QFEM01001404.1:13195-25385 GCA_003316205.1 Boletus bicolor
CGATATTCCTAGGATTCGAATGATCATTCGACAACTTGTCCTCAAACGATGGATTCAAAGTTATACGACGCTTTACAGGCGAGTAAATGGAAAAAAAAAAAGCGGTCGACTGAATGCCTTATCTTATTCGCAGGCAGAATTCTGTCCACTCTTGGACACTTCTCTCCTCGCTGCCCTGATCGCAGACTTGGACCTCAGCCAGTCCTCGCCACCGTCAGGCCAGCTCGATGCACTCCGCACCACCCTCAAAGAACTCGCAATCCAGGCAACAGCACAGCATGAGTATGAACTCGCAGGCGAAATCGACTCCGCCCACCTCTCCCCCCTCTCCTTCACCACAGACGAATCCGCCAGCAGCCCCGATTTTTGTGCAGAAACGACAGAATGCTCGACCGCTTCCGATTCGTCTGCCATTTCACACCAGTCATTCAGTTCCCCCCTCGGATTCTTACAGGCCGCATTGCCGCACATACCACCATCGCGGCTCAGACGTGCGCTTAGCGAAGCAGGCACAGGCCACGAGGCCGACGTAGATATGGAACCCGTCGTAGAGCTGTTATTAACAAACGAATTCATCCGTGAACTCGAGGAACGAGGCTTGGATGCCCTCGACGACAGCGAACAGTCCCCCTATACCCTCGACGACGACCTCCTCTGGAAACGTGTCGAGGCAAAAAAGAAATACACCCCGGCCAACGGAAAGGCCGCGAAGAAGAAGAACGCCCGTGGAAAAACCATCCCCCTCATCGACATCCGCCAAAAGCAACATCTACCGCCCCCCGCACCTGCCGCGCCACTGGCACCCGACCCATGGACACAGCTCGCCTCCCTCTCAGAACACCTCGCGACGCTCCTCCCATCCCACTCCGCGACCTTCTTTCAGTCCCACTTCCACTCCCCAAACCACGTGTCGCCTGCAAGAGCCCTCCGCGCCGCCCTCTCATCCATCGCGGGCACTCAGAGCAAATCGCCATCCTATACCGCCACCACCGCACCCCTCTTCACTATGCTTGACGTCCTACGCGATTCCCCCACGTATACTTCCCTCGACACAGAACAACGCTCCACTCTCTACACCGACGCCCAGCTCGCCCTCCGCGCCACACGCGGGCGCGCAGACGATGCGATCGACATCGTATGGCTCCTCCTCGAACTTGAACTCGACCTCGCATCCGGGACTCTTGCCATGGGCGTGTACCACGTCCCTAAATCCCCCCTCTCACCCAGCCGTTCCTCCGCCTGGATCTCCCCAACCGCAACGTCCCCGCCGCCGCTGCCCGCGAGTCGCAATCGAAGTGCCAGTACCAGTGGGGCAATGCGTCAACTCCCGAGCGGCCCACCACCTGTCCAGCCCCCGCCGACGTCGAAACGGAAGAGTATCTCTTCCCCGGGGACATCTTTCCAGTGGCAGACGGTGCCCTTAAAGCCGCCCAAAGGTCCACACCCACTCGCACTCCACATCCCCGCGTACGACAGCACCAACCAGAGCCGACGTTCGGCAGCAGGCAAAGCCCGAGGATCGGGAAACGGGATGGGCAAGGGCGGCAAAGGCGACGTGGGCGAGCTGATGCGGCCCGATTTGAGACGGCGCATGGCTACTACTTTGAGAAAGCGGGACGAACTGCTGAGAGAGGCGTCCAAGGCGTGGAGCAGGGGAAACTCGAAAACGCGAGGCGGGGAAGTCGCGTTGTATTTCGCAGAACGGGTACGTCGTGGATGGGTTCTCCTTCTTGATGGTTTGCTGACCCCCCTTCGCATCGATCAACAGGCACGCGATTTCCAAGAGTTGGCACGGCGCGAGGCGCTCAACGAAGCGCGGATCATGGTCGAGTCGAAACGGTACGTAGTGTTCTCCCGGGCCCGTTGGTCTGTCTCACGTGGTCGACACGACACCCTATACCACCCACCACCGCCTCACCACCCCCTCCCGGACGTGCCGCAGTTCCGCAGCCGCGGACCACAACACCGTCGATCTCCACGGCACCTCCATCTCCGAGGCGATCGTCATCGTCAAAGAGATCCTCGAACACGAGGTCTGTTCCGCCAGTAAGCTCCATGATCGTCCATATATAATCCCCTCGTCGTCCTCACCACTTTGGTTTTTTTTAGTGAACCCGTTGAGAATCATTACGGGTCGTGGGACGCACTCTGCCAATGGCGTCGGCGTTTTGAAACCTGCCGTTCGTAATTCGCTCGTGCGGGATGGTTGGAACGTCGGTGTCTGGGACGGCGGGCTCGTCGTGCGCGGACGCACCTAGAGCGTGGTCGCCTTGATTCAGCAATCCACACACACGAGACGATCCGACCGAGGTTCGTTTTACGCTTCATTCATGCCCTGGATCTACGCTTTATGCTGTACGTTTGTTTCTGTTCCTTGATTGTCTCCATATCGTGCAACGGTAATATTTGTATAACGTGTACATGTATGTGTTTGCTCTTTTTTCTTTCTTTTGTATTCCGTCGCTCTGATGCGCTCTGATACCTGGATACCTGCAAGTGTTTTGTTGCGTTTACCCTCGCTTTCTCTTTCTCTTATTTTCGCTGCTATCGTCATGTACTATACCCCGTGCGTTCCACGAAATCTCCCATGTATGATGATCATTTTTGTATCTCATGTAACAACGTTGATGGGTGATTCCAACATTGTTCTGTAAAACGTCGACAAAACAGTCCCTTGAAAAGTCATGAAACGAATGCAATGAAAAGAAATACTACTACAGTGAAAAGCGAAAAAGAGCAACCAGTCCTTTTCCTGTGAGTTCGGAAACGCCAAGCAAAGATGACAAGAACAAAAAGAGACGATCATCACAGACTGCGTCAAGAAAAAAACGATAGCAGCGCATCGAAAGCAGTAACAGAGGGACCAGGCAGTGCAGACACGGCGGAAAGAGAGGAAAATAAGAATAAGAATAACGATACTCGCTCGTCCTCACCGATTTACCGCCTCCTCAACCCTGGTCGACGCGAAGGGCCAAATTCCAAGCCATGCCACAAGCCACCGAGATTCATCTCGTCAGCTTCGGAGTCCTTCCTGTCCGGAGGCACTGCAAGTCCGAGGTACTCCAGGTCCTCGATCCAGGGACCTTTCAGCAACAACTCGTCATCGGACTCGGATTCAGATCCAGATTGGACGGCCGCAAGCCTGGTGGCGGGCGCACCCTTGACCACCCGACCGGGTAACCCTGCACCTTTGCTCGCGAGTTTCGAGTCCGGGCCAACGACGGTTCCGGAGCGGGTGCGTCGCACGTTGGATTGAAGGGGGTCGCTCGCTCCAGGGGCAACCCTAGACGAGGAAATGCCAGGTTTGGCAACATCGGATGCACGAATGGTGCCTGCGCGATTCCGAGCAGGCTTTCGTTTCACAGGCTTCCTTGTGGTTGACTCGGCGACGACGAAAGCGTCCTGCAGAGAATGCGGACGCGTCTGGAGAGGGGCAGAGGCAGATAGACGACGTGTTTCTCCGTCTGAGTGCGTGTCCGGATCACCTGCCCCGGATACAGTTAATAAAGGACAACCTTATTCAGCGGGACGGTGACTATGGAAACGCTTGTGTCTGACGATGCGAAACCAAAAGATGATGTATAAAAGTAGCCTGGGACGATCAAACAGACACATTGCTTAGGAGACATACCGTGTATATCCATTGATCGCAACTCCAGCACCAAGTCCGATGCAGGGCTTGAAGGAGGACAAGTAGTTGTCCTGGGAGGCGAGGCTGGTGGAGTTACTGGGCCAGGGTTCCTAGATTTGCGAATAATCAAGGATTTGCCACGCGCAGGACTGCTACCAGGCAAGTCGAACGGTCGTTCCCCGACAGATAGTTTGGGTATGCCCTCCGGACCAAGTATTTTTGTGGCTGCAGTTGACGCAGGGGAGCAAGAAAGGGGGATGTCATACTCTGCGATGAATGATCCAGCTAGGGTGTGACCCGCTTGTGACCTGTCGAGTATTTCACGACCAGCAGCGCGAGCCGGCGCTTCGTCCCGGCCAGCGACGTTATTCACGGCAGGAAGTGACTCGATTGTGAACTCGTCAGAAGATGAAAAGATACTGTTCCCGGATAGGTGAATGGTCTGACGTCGCGAAGGTACTGTACCGTCCATCGTTTCGACATCAAGATTGCCTGCCTCTGTGGAATCCTTGCGCAGAGAGAAAGAAGTAAGATGATTGTCGGTCCTATTCCGGGGCCCATGCAGGTCGGGCAGTTGCTGCAGTCGAGACATGGCCGGAGTCGAGCAAGCTTGGGGTTGATCAGTATAAAACGAGGCATTGCTATGAGCAGACCCATCAGGCGACGGGATTTCGTCACGATCATAAAAAGTGCGGTAGAGTGCCTTGGGAGGTGCAATCCAGTCTTCCTGTGCAAATTGAGGGCGCATATACGAAGTCGAAGGGCTCGAGGGATAGCGCTGGTGTTTGATATGCTTAGCAGGAGGTTCCCCGTTCGTATCCTTGAGCGACATGGTAGAATCTTTTCGCGAAACTCGTCGAGTGTTTTCTTTGAAAACTCCGGAAAGGGTACGTGATTTTGCATGGAAGGAGTTACGCGAAACTCGACGGGAGGATCGTCCTCTGCCTTTATGTTTGGGGGACGAAGCAGCTGAACCAGGACGGCTACTAAACGGCGATGCGAGAGTTTGGGAATGCGCACTATTTTCTTTGAGGTTCCTGGAACTGGTACGAGACATAACGCGCTTGGCAACAGGAACTGGCGACAATTGCCCTGGCACCAATGGTTTTGCGACGGCCGGCTCGTGAACCGATTGCGAAGAAGGAAACGGTGTCTGGAACGTAGTATCATCCTGCGGGGGCATATCAAAGGGTACTCCGGTGAGCTCGACATTCGATACACGCTCTTGGGTGTGCTTTATCCTCTTCGCGAGGTGCTCTCTTATGTGTTCGATGTTCTTGTCTTCCAACTGTTCGGCGAGGGCAACACGACGGGACCGTTTGAGCATGCGACGGGCCATCTGGCTGCGTGTGAGATCGTCCATCTCCGGTGGAAGGACCTCCAATGGGGACGAAAACAGCTTCTTGCTCGCATTCTGGACACGTCTCCTTTTGTGAGCATAAGTCACCCTGACGGATTGTCCGCCAAGCATAACGGTCCGGGGAGATCGACGGCGAACACCGTCCTCGACGACGACGAAATGATCGTGTAGGTAAAAGGTTCGAGGGCTGGAGAGATCGTTCATAAGTAGTTTTCGGAAATTACGTAAATGATAGTGTTTTGTAAGGAAATTTAGCCCCTGTTAACTCGCTTATATCATTTTGTGGCTGTGTTGCTGAAGCGCAGAACATCAACAACCGAAACAAAATCAAGACATACCAACTTCACGCTCAGCCAATCAACACGGCCTGTATGTCCCCCGAGTCCATCTGACCGCTACTCTATTTACTCAGAGCCTTCTTATTTCTCGGCAAACATATCTATAACAACTCCATAAACGCGCACAACGACGACTATGGTCGTCACTCGCAGAACACCTGTCGTGCCCCCGCCACCGTTGGCACGCAATCACTCCTCCCAGGGAGCGCAACGTTTTCCAACAACATCACTTGCAAGGGATTCCACCGGTGTCTCAAAGCATGCTGCTTCCAGCGTAGCCGCAGCATCCCTTGAAGGTTCCTCCAACAGTGACAAAGATCACCGCAGTGGTCTTGTGAGTATTTGTCTTCTACACAAACTAAAGTTTTTCGAGTCGCTGCCGTCGGACTGGATGCTGTTCGGGCCTCCATGTATCCCCGACCATATCCCTATGACAGTTCAGCCACGTCATGCCGTTCATGTGCTAGACTTGAGGGGCTCATCGTTTTTATTGTAGGACAATAACTCTGAAAAGAAGTCCAAGAAATCCAGGAGACATGGCAGGGTAAATATCCTCCTTGCTCCACCGTGATATCATTTTGACCGCTCTTAGAACAAAAAGCACCAAAAATCCAATTTCCAAGCTTTCCTCGACTTCCTTACCAAACTACTCCTTCTCGCGTTCGCCATCTACACGTTCTCTGTGTGCCCGCAGGATACACGTCTCCAATCCCCAATATGTCGTGGCTTGACAGAATACAAACGCATCGTACTTGACCCCTACATCATCCCTCCGATGCAAGCCGCGCTTGCTCACCCCTCCATTTCCCCTTATATCGAACGTGCGAAACCCTACGTTCACCGCGCTGTCGAGATAACGACTCCGATCATCCTTCGCACTCAACAACAGTGGAACCTCCATGTTGTGCCTCAATGGGAGAAACGTATCGTGCCGGGATGGAATACACGCGTCGTCCCCAAGTGGAGTAAATATGTCGTTCCCCAATGGGATAAACATGTTGCACCTCGAATCCAACTCGTCCAGTCTACATTAGAACCTTATCGCCTACGCGTTACGCACGAATACGAGAAGCGCATCGCGCCGCGTGCTCAAGTGGCGATCCACAACATTCAGCGGTGGCAACGCCAAGCAGGGCCGTATGTCCTCCGGGCGGCATCAAAGACAAAGGACGGGTATTATGCGGCTAAACCTTATGCTGTTCCTTTAGCAAATAGGTTTGGCCGTTTACTCCAGCAGTCTGCGCTATTCTTCCGAGAGCAGCGGCAAAAGTTTGTTGACCCTCATGTCGCCAAGATGTGGGAAAAAGTCAACGAGCGTAGTAGGGGGAGACAAGTCATACACGACGTCACGCCTGAGCGCGAGTCGCTGTCATCCGACATCTTATTCACGGTCCTGGAGACGTTGGAATACGAAACCGCTGTTTCGTCTACCGATTCCTTCACTCCTGCCTACCACGCCACCCCCATCCCTGACCAGACCGATGTCGCGCACATATTATCGTCGCTTGATGCCGGTGAAACAGTTGAAGCGGAATCACATTCCACATTCATGGAGCCGACTTCCGCACCCGTTACAGAGCCGGCAGCGTCCACGCAGGTTGTTGATACACACACGAGTATTGAGTCTTTCCCGGGTGCGGAACCTGTACCCACAGAGTCCTTGCACGAATCGGAGCCCCCCACATCTGGCACCTCTGCGTTCGTGGAGGAACTTGACACAGCCACATCCTCAATTTCGTTCGCAGCGACCTCCGCATCACCATCGAGAGTTCCCCCCGCCCCCGATGTGCCTACCCAATCCCTAGCTTCGGTGACACCGTCCAAAATTATTGTTCCAGCCGCTTCAGCGACGATCCCTCCAGTGAACTCACGCGTCAACGACGAAATTGACTTTGATGCATTCTATGCTGAATTGGGACTCGAGGAGCCGCTAGGAAATCCCGGTGGCTCCGAAGAGCATAACTCCGGCCCCCCTAGCCCGCCCGCAGAGACTGAGGAGGAAAGGACAGAGCGCCTTCGTCTCAAGGCAGAGGAAACCGCGCGCAAGCGCGCCGACATCGAGGCTCGCCAAGCCACGTGGAAGGCAGAGCTTCAAGCGCAGATGGAGCGTGGTACTTACCAACTTCAGATCCGCCTGGGTAACCTGCGTTCAGCGGCCGCTGTGGAGTTGTCATCGTCTGCTGAAGTTCGTAGCTCGATCGAGGAGCTGGTCAATGAAGCGGAGAAATATCTTAAAGGGGCAGAGATTTATCTCAAGAACCTCAAAGGTGAAAATCGGAGGCCCGACGAGAAACTGGCGCTTTGGGATCGTGTCGCTGAGCGAGTGAATGACAAGTTTAACGAACGCTTGTCGACCACCGAGGGGGTCGTCAATGCGTGGTACAGGATTGTACTTGACAAGGAATTCCAAGAGGTTCGTAAAGAAAAAATATTATTTGCTGTCCCTGATGTCCGCTAAAAATGCTACAGGTCGCCACAGTCACTGCTGAAGTGCGCGAAGTCGCAGAAAAAGGCCAGTTAGATCTAGGTCTTGATTATGCATGGCTGGAAGATGTGACGTATAATGACTGGCAGCGATACCACGCGCTGATAGGAGGTCAGTATTAACTTGAAGAACTCAAACTACGTAATGGAGGCTGATGGTACCTTACATAGCTAGCGAACAGTATGCTCACGAGGCGACGTCAATTCAAAATGGGACTCATCCCAAGGTGGTGGTAACCGATCCGCTGAGTCCGATTGTCCAAGACCTTGAATCCGAAGTTCAGGATGTGGTGATCGGATTTGAAACACGGCTGCGTCGGATAAAGCGAGATGGCGAGCGTGCATTCACCAATCATATCAATGGCGTTACACAAAAGGAGGAAGAGAAAGGGACCGGTATTGAACCTGAAGCAGAGCCTAAGCCTGAAGTGTCCATTCTACCTGTCCCACGCGAGGGCGCTAGAGAGGAGCAGGGCTACATTCCGCCTGTCGTCATCGGTCGGAGTCAAGAGGAAGTGTTGGAAGCTCTAGGTAAGGTTGAGTCGGTTGGCAAAGCAGAGCGACTGGGGAGTGGATCACACGTTGATCCGGAGGAGGCTGTATCCCGCCTTGCGCGAGAAGTGGAAGGTGGCGCAGAGATCCACCATACGGAGTTGTGATGGAGATATGAACTTCGGGTCTGTTTGCTATGATGTTAGACACTTGATTTGGATATGGTTATGCAACAACTACGAGTATGTTTCTCCCCTGTTGTATTGAGTTGGGCCCATTGACCGGTAGACATGAACTCCTGAGAACTAGGGGTGAACGAAAACGTGACTCGTTTAGAGTCCCCGCTAGGGTCCCTCACCAGGGTTGGTTGCCACCTGGGCTCTCGTGGCTTTTGCATGGCTTCCATGCTTCCGACGTTGCGTCGATACGGGACCTGGGCCTGACCCTGCGCGTCGCTCATAGTCCGAACCTCGGGCGGACCGCCGCTGCCTTCCCACGTGTCGCAGGCTCAGCGCTCAGGACTGCACCGACATGGCGCCCACAACTAGAAGGGCTGTGCACTCAAACTCAAACTCAGGAGTTCGAGTCACGGCTTCCAGTTCTGCCGTTGATCTCTGGACTGGTACCCATCTGTGTTATCTATCGTACGTTCCTTGATACGATGGCCCCCATAACACAGTCGCGTACCTCGCGCTAGGTGCGATTGTAAAAAAAAATTGGTGAGGGCATTGTGCAAAGATTCCAGATTGCCTCCGTGTGGCGTTTTTCGATCACGTTTCCGAACCATGTCGTGATCTACATACTACATATAGGAGGTCTGTCAGCCGACCGCCCATTAGCAAACTGGGGAGGCCGGGATCAGAGAAAGGACGAGCGAACCTTCTCTTGTCGTTAGGGACGGTTATTTTCCCCCAGTTGTCTCCTGGTCAAAAAATATTCTCAATGGTTTGTGGCAACTCACCAAGCGATGACGTGACAAACATATCTCCGCAGATCGGGCCTCTGCCAGTGGAGTCTGGGGAATCACTGATCGATATACAATCTCGTCAAACGTCGCGGTTGACGGGACCAAATTTATTCCGGCTCGCGAAGACTGACACTTTTGGAAATTAATGGAAAGCACGCTCACTTGAACCAAATCAATCAATAGTGGATTGCATAGAATTCAAAACGATACGAATCAATTGTTGGAGCAGCGCCCCAAACTTATCAATGAAACCGGACAGTTCGGGCACGGTGGGTGGGTGGGAGACATCTGCAATTACTCAGCATCAATCGGATCGTCCTCTGTTTTCCACCGCAGATTCGATTCGTAAAACATGATAAGCTAGATCAGAAAATTAGTCAGTGGCAGTTGAATATTCGCAAGCGAGCACGAACCTTTTGAGGGAACTTTTCGGCGCAAATGCGCGAGTTCTCCCGTACACGCCTCTTGTCGCTTTTCCTAGAGTTACCGTAAGCGCAAACAGACAGGATGAAAGACGAATAGCTCACAAAGTGAAGAATACGTAGAGTTCGTCGTCATCTTCGCGTTCGACCGTGTCAATTGACTCTATGAGTTCCTCCCATGACGGGACCTTCATGTGCCTCTTCATGTTACCAACTATTTCCTCGTCATCGGACTCTCGCTTGTTCTCCTGCCGGGGGAGGCCATTGCTCTTCCGAGACCTTTTCTTTGCCCTCTGCTCACCCTCGTCTTCGTCTCGAGGCCCCAGTTTGTCCGACGGTAACTCGTCTTTCTTAGACCTGCCACGCTTCCTCGCAAAACTGTCTGGCTCGAGAGACGACTCCAAATCGGCAAGGGACTTCCTCGAGGCCTTCTCAACAAGTTTAGACTTTGGCTTGACAGGCTCTGACTTGCGAGGGCCCGGTTTGCTCTTCTTC
Source organism: Boletus bicolor (assembly GCA_003316205.1). Classification (NCBI taxonomy): domain Eukaryota; kingdom Fungi; phylum Basidiomycota; class Agaricomycetes; order Boletales; family Boletaceae; genus Boletus; species Boletus bicolor. The sequence goes on from QFEM01001404.1 coordinate 23,385, forward strand.
TTCTCTTCCCAGAAGTAATCAATAAGCTCCTTTGCATTTCTGAAAGGGAATCAGTGAGGTGGCAGTTGGAAACAAGAAAAGTCAGATCGCATACGCTGCATCTCTCTCCTCCACCCAGCTGTTATGCTCCTCTGCATAACCCTTCCACTTGACGAAATACCCCATCCGGCCCTTTGATCACGGGAGATACGCGTTCGGTCTGTGGTCATGGGGAACGGCGAACAACAAAGGAACTCACCCCGGGGAACTGTCCTTTCTTCGCATCGAGAATTTTTTCTATTTCATACTCCTCCTCCTCTTCGTCATCCTCGGCCTCTGCTGCGGTCTCTTCGGGTTCCTCGCCCACCTCCTTCTCCACCTTCTCCACATCAGATTCAGAGGCAGACACCGCCCGTCGCTTCTTTGCAGAGTAAGTTTTCTTCGTCAACCCGGTGTGAACTTGCTCGCTTTCGCTTTCGGAAGTCATTTCAACAATGCGCGGCATCGTTCAGCAAATCTTGGCGCGTCGAGTCTGCCAGTCGGTTTTCCACGAACACGAGTTTTGCCAACCCAACAATGGCGCGCTGGTGGCGCCAACGAAACTGTGGGAACTCAATTCAATCCCAGCGCTCTAGACACCCCGCTTATGCATCCATATTAGGAAAGAACACCCCTCGACAGGATCGACAGTACGCAGAATTGAATCGGCCAAGCCAATTGTCGTATCGTATGTGTACCGGTAAAATCGACTGTCACAGCATCTCCGAGTCGTCAAGCTATGTTTCCTCAGCGGGTCAGGCTGCTTGGCAACAACGCGCAGTCGGGAATGAACATTGAGTGATCCGGTGTTTAGCAACGTAGTTAGGCTGAGACAGGACATCGTGGCACATGCTTTCGCGGAGCGACGGGAACGGCACAAGTTTTTTCCTGGGAGCGATGGACGACACTGTAAAGAAAGCAGGCTATGAAAGTTACACTGGTTTCTCTATCTCCGGGACGGACTCGCACTTCGTCCACGTGCTTCTCTCCCTCTGCCTTTCTTTGGTCCGGAGGGTGGTGGCCGCACAAATGCGTAATCACATTGTATAGCCTGCTCCAGTAAGGGTGTGCCTGACGCGCCATCGATGGCTGCCTGTGCCTCTGCCATGGTCTCATACTCGACCAACGCATAGCCCTAGTTTTTGCATGCGTCAATGTATGTGCCGCGGCCGCAGTGCACTCGTCACGCACCTTGACATATCCAGTGCGGCGGTCCAAGTTGAGATGGAGGTTTTTTATCTCACCAAACTCGGCGAATTTGTCGGTAACATCTTCTTCCGTTGCCTCTTCATGAACGTTGGTGACCAAGACAATCCAACCTTCTACAGCTGTGCATTTGAAAAACGGAAATCAGCGAGGTGCGACGAGAATGCGCTCGATGAAACATATGGCGGAAGGGTGAGACTTACAACGGGCAGCGCGGGTGTCCGAATCCTTGACATGAGAAGGTTCGACCCTATCGTAAGTGGCTTCTGTATTTACCGTGCCATCGTTTCCACCTAATAAGATACGACGGAAATGTGTTGTGGTCAAACTGAGCGGGGGCTTGGGGGGGCAACGACTTGCCTGCCGTGCTGTGAAAGCCTCTACCTCTGCGTCTCACGGTGCCCGCGTTGGCAACTGGAATGAGGGGGTCAGGAAACGCACAGCCGTAAAAGGACTAGCAACAGACCCTCATCGATGTTCATTTCATCGTCGGACATGATGGTATTGGGATGGCAAAGGTTATGTGACAGGTGTGACAGGGTGTTGCCGGACATGATACGCCGGGGGGGCCGGCGCCGGGGGAAAATTCCGGGAGTTGCCACGTGTATTCCGGGGTCTTGAAGAATGACGGAACTGACTACCTCGCCGAGCATGACTTGAGTAAATCTGCCATTCAGTAACGTAAGTTCATCGCCAACCAGGTCGGAATCTTGTGCTTCCCACTCCAACTACTAATGTGCCGAACAGAGTTGAGCGAGCGCATCGGAACCGCAATCA